>VDFB02370379.1:0-35137 GCA_007258455.2 Sequoia sempervirens | reverse complement strand
TACAACTCCTAGATTGTTTTTGGATAAACCTATTATGTCCAAGAATGGGATCTTGATTTTCACCCAAAGGTATTACTAAATTTGAATACTCTATGTGGGTTGAATTCCCCTTCCTTAACCTTACCTTTTGACCATTCCACTAGGACATTGTCTCACAACTAGACAAAGTATTATGGTGCAAACATAACATAGATCAATGGGCATAGAGTCTGTTGGTCTATCCAAGGGTTTATGTTGAAGTGGAGTTAACTTTTCCTTTTCCAAGTTCCATCAAACTAGTTAGCCTACGTTTTGAAATAGATAAAAAAATTAACTATCTCAATAAATCAAATACTTGATTCCACTACTACCATGAAAGTTGACCTATCTAGGATTTCCCTATCCACAAACCTCATCCTTCAGCTTCTTCCATCTCATGTGCTAAAACCTCTATTTCATAAAGTGTTCCTATGTACAATGATGTTTCTCCTCATCTATCATATATTACTCTTAGATCTACCCCCTCTAGTAACCTTTACTTTATGCCCTCCTTCCCCTTTTGGTAACCCCCTCTTTCCCCCACCATCTTCTTCTCGTGATGCTATGTATTAAAAATAGGCCCTCAAAGTACCTAAGTGAAGAAAAGATAATCCACCACTTTCATCCAACCCACCCTCTTTTTCTCAAATTTCCCCTCAAGCTCTTGGTTTAGACTGCTCCCACTCCATGTCCCGACTAAGACTCAATTCTATCCCCAACCTTGAATCACATCTTGTTATTGTGGAAAAAGTAATTATCTACATTTATAAGAAGACATTCCTTTTTATCTCCCTTAATTAAGCATTGCTTACAATCTTAGAATGTTAGAGGATTAAGTCCTCTCACTCATAAATATCATGTTAAAAATTTCATATGAAATAATCAATGTGATGTCCTTATCTTACAAGAAGTTAAAACCAATTATATTTATTAGACTAAAGGATACCCTTTCTTTCATTTGGAAAGAAGCTTGGTTTCAAATTACTAACCATATTGTAGGTGGGGGGTGGTTCTATTTTAGGCATGTCTCCTTGGCTCTCTAAACATATAGTTAATTTTTGGAGGGATCCTTACAAATGGTGTTCTTAGGCCATAATCCTTATCCAAGATACTCTCTATGGATTTTGCTCCATATATAACCCTAATTCTCCAAATGATCAAATTATTCTTTGGGATTGACTTTGCATGCACCTCCCCTAGCAACATGAGTCCTCAGAGGGGACTATAATATGGTTTAACACTCTACTGATCATAGCTAGTTGAACAGGTCATTAATATTTATAATAAAGAATTCAATGTTTGAATGTTGGATATAAATCCTCTTGGGTTTTTTAATCCTATATTAGGAAAAGGTGGTCTACAAATTTGTCATTGGTTTGCATAGAAAAGGTGTTATGAAGGCTCTTTATGAAAAATGAGTCATTTTGAACGATTCTATATTTCCCCCAACTATAAAATCCTCCTCTCTATAACTGATTTTCTATTGAATTGGACCTTTTAGACACCTTTTTAAATAATTTTCCAATTCTTAAGAATATTTCTCTATCCAACTCTCCCTCTCTTCCCTCAAATCTTCCTTTTAAGCTTAATTTATCCCACCTTAAGCAACATGACTATATTGATAACCTCATTGCAATATGGAAAGATGAACCTAATCCCAAAAAGACTATTGTCCATCTGTTGATGGGAAATAACCATTAGTTATTGCACTTTGTTGATATGTGACTATAGTAAAAAATTTGATGGTTGTTCCATAGAGGACTTGAAAAATCTGTAAGGAGTTAGTTTGAAAGAAAAAAACTAGATCTTGCTACTAGAATCTTTCTAACATTTTCTTCCAACAAGCTATTTCTCATGCAAAAAACATTATAAGTAAATTTGAAGCTTATTAAGTCAAAGGAGCCCAAATTCACACTCATCTATGATGGATTAAATTGGGGGATGGAGGAACAAAATTATTCTTTGATTACCTTAAGCATAAGCATAAAAAATAATATATCTCTACCATCAAGAACACTAAATGTACCATTAAAATTGACCATTCAAATATTATGTATATCTTCTATGACCATTGTAGAAAAATCTTCATAGATGATTCTTTTGGAGACCCTCTTCTTCCAATTCTTGAATAAAAAAATACCACTTGTATTCCTTGCAAAATAGACCAAAAATATAGCCAATTCCTTGATTTCCTCCTCACAATAGAAGAATTAGATGAGGCCCTTTCTTCTATGGATTTGGAGAAGATCCCATGGGTTGACAACCTTCCAGTGGAGTTTTATAAAGCCTTAAGGTCTCATATTTGTGAATATTTATACTATATTTATATTGAAGCCATTAAGATGGGTTCATTGGGACCTACTATAGATGAAGGAATAATAAGCTTATTCTAAGAGGCAAAGATGAGGACTCAGTTAATAATTGGAGTCCCATAACTCTCTTGAATACCTCCTACATGATAATAGCTAAATAATTAGCGAGAAGAATTAAATGTTTTTCTGAAGAGATTATTAGATAAAAATAAATTGGCTTCTTAGGAGGAAGGTTAATTTTGGATAGCCTCTTCCTTGCTTGGAAAATGGCTGAATGGGCCAAACAAACTACTCAATATGCTCTAATCATAAATTTGGATTTTGATAAGGCTTATGATTGCATTTAGTGGCATTTCATCATGAATATTCTCAAGTTGCTCTATTTTGGCCCTATGATCTACAATCACATCAAAATTATATTTACTAATACAAATGCTAGGGTTATGGTCAAATTTTCTCTCATTTTACAATTTTATTTGTAAAATTATATATCCAAGGCTTCCCGCTTGCCCCTCTACTTTATGTCCTTGCTACTAATTCCCTTGAGTATGTTTTACAACATTCTCTTTCTTCTAATCTCATAAGAGGTATCTCCCTTTTAGGGAATTATAGAGCTCTCAAATCACATTTCTTTGATGATAACATACTTTTAATTCAAAACTTAGCTAATGAAGTTACTTATATGTTGGATATTTTAGATTGATGTTGCACTATTTAAAACTCCAAACTTTCCATGGGGTAGGTGCAAAAAGTTGGGTCCACAAAATGTTCAAAAAGTGGAAGTGTTTTTCTTGATTTTGATATTTTATTACAATTGGATTTAAAATTTGAGGCACTTCCACATTGAATCTTGAATATTTTTAGTAATACAAAATTTAGTATTTTGAGTCTAGTTTTTAAATATGTAATTTATTCTAATACCCAGATGATACAAAATTATTTTCAATACGCATGTATAAAAACCACTTTTTAAAAGTCACTTTGTTAGGACCATACCATGCACATGTACAAACACCATAATTTGACCTAAAGAAAAGTATTTTTTTAATTCATTTTGACGAAAGATGTGTAATATAATGGATATTGATGACGGTATTTTTTTATAATTATTTTCTTAATAATTTTTTATTTTTTAATTTTTTATTGGCCCTAATTGCTGGTTTTTAAAACCCTTGTGTATGAACACCATAACTTGACCTAAACTTATCATTTTTTGAATTTTATTTTTTTATTGTGTAAATAATTCTCTGTAGATTGATGCCATATATTTTTTTTAGCAAGAAAATTAACAAATTAAAAGTTACTAAGAAAATATGAAAACCTGACATTTTGAGTTTATGGAATAGTTTCCTCATAAATTAATTAAAAAATAGATAAAATTAATCAAATCATTAAAAACTTTACATATTTGAAAACTAGACATTTCCATCTATAATGGGTTTAAATTTCACAAAATAATTATGAAAAAAGCCTCATCAGCTATATTATCAAAGTTAGTTTTTTCTCTTGAAATTGTCATGACCTTGTGCTTGCAAGTCCAAGGTTAATTTTTTGGTTACCATGACTTTTCTAAGCCTAAATCCAAATAAAAAAAATGTATTGTGAGTTTCAAACATTTTGGAATGAGTACCCACTTTAAAATGGGTACCTATGTTAAAAAATGAATAAGTACCTATTTTAAAGTTGGAAAATGACACTTCCCCTGAATGTGGACCCAACTTCTTGCACTTACCTCATGGAAAAAACATAGTTCCTTATGACATGCCCCAATCCTTTTCAACCTTGGATTACCATAGAATGGAGATAGGGTAAGCATGAATCTATAGGAAGATATATGGGCATCCCCATTGGAATTGGAGTTTCTCTTAGAGATATGTGGATCTAGTCCATGATCAAAATAAAAAAGAAACTTATGAATTGGTATAATTGATTCCTCTCCATGGTAGGATGTATTTAGGTTTCCAATAGGATTCTCCTTGCCATCTATGTTTATATTTCCTCTTTATGGCTTCCTTCTAAAACTCCTTACAATCAAGTTCTCAATTGACTTATTAAAAACTTTATTTGTGTCAAATGGTGTAATAAGAAAGGATGTCTTGCTACCTCATCCCTTCAATATTTTCATCCTAAAGATAAAGGAGGATTGGTTATTATACATCCCTTTGCACAAGGAATTTTTCTTACAACTAAGTGGTTGGTGAGGGTCATTCATTTTAATTTTCCTTGGAAACACCTTATGAGACACCATATTCATATAACTATAGCCAGAGGCCAATGGAACTTGGTGGATTGGCAATACAAACTCCTCATTGTCCCTTTAATTAAATGAATGGCTCTATCCCATTTAGATACATTTGGAAGGCCAAGAAAACCACCTCTAGAAGACTCCTATGGTATAATTATTTGCTCATCTATGGTTTAAGCTTTACGTCCTCATCCATTTGGTGGAATATACGCATTCAACTATACTAAAAACCCTTATGTCAGGTCCAAAAAATCCATGGTAAATACTTTTTTATAAGGTAATTGAGACCTTCTGAGATGTTGGGATCCTAATATTTTTAATTGGAAAGCCTCAAAAAATCTTAAACATGATTACAACTTTTCCACATAGAATAAACATAGGATTTTACATATTTATCAACTTGTCCCTCGTAGTCATTATAACCTTCTTTCCATCCATAGTCATGATTAATTTTGCAAAGATTGGAGATGGTCAATATCTCACAACCTCTGTTCTTTCCCCCTCAAATTGATCTATAAGCATATCCTCCCATCTCTCATCATCTCCCCTCACTTAAACTCTGTATGAAACTTCCAATTTAGCTAGTCCAAATGGAATTTGATTTAACCAAAAATTTTGGAAGTCTAAGGTTGATGCTCAATACCAAGTATTAGCTTGGAAGACCCTCCATGTCAAGCCCCCTATTGAAAATTTCCTCATCTTTTCTCATCCCCCCATCTTGCCTATTTTTCTATAAACCCGAATCCATTGCTTGTATGCTTTTGGGTTTTTTCCACCACTCTAGAAATCTCTAGTATACCCTTTCCTCCAATTTTCCCGCCCTGTTCCTTTTAAAGCATTCTTAGAAATATACTCTTCTAGGAGCCCCCAATAAGCTTAACCTTGTCTCCTAGACCCATAAACAAGTTATTCTTAAATGCACTTAAAAATTTAGATGCTTGACTATTTTTTCCAACACCCTATAACCAACCTCAATTGATTTTTTGATTATTTGTTCCAATTTATACCTTCACATGGCCAATTGCACTTCTTATTTCCTTTCTCATAATGAAGCAAATTCTAGCCTGTCTATTATTATTCATAACTCTTAGTGCAATTTTAGGATGTTGAGGGATTTCATCTAGAAAATATATCCTCTTGAAGATCCTAGTTGTCCCCACTCCCTCCCTGATTCCTCTCCATTGGCTACTAAGAACTCTTACTAAGTTTTCTACCTTGGATTTAATTTATTTCATGTCTATTGCAAAGATTTTGATGATGGAGTCCAACATCATTTGTCATTTATAAAATCTACATATAGTTTGAGGTAGCATATTACATTTGAATTGAATCTTCTTTCTTTAGACAATAACAAGATTGACTTTGGGAGGTTGACTTGGCTCTAGAAGGTGCCACATTTTTCTTGTAAGGTGATTGCTTTGATTTCCATGGGAGGTTCATATGATAGGTTTCTCAATTCTTTGATTCTTCTAGTTGTTGTTCATGGCCGACCAACTTTATTCCAACTCATGTGGCCATCATTATGTTCCTACCATTGTGAGGCCCTTGGGGTTTGATTACTTAGAGTTGTCGCTCTTGCTCTCGGATGTCTTAAGACATTATTCTATCTACTCTTATTTACTCTATTTACTATTTATAAAGGTTGTTCTAAGCCTCTATCTAACAATTGTTTTTAAGGATTCACATCCACCCTTTTGGTGACATGAGATTTATGGCTTTGTATTGACTACAACTTTATATTTGTTTCTTATTTTGGGAGGTTCTTCAATCAGAACTAGTAAGATTTTTTGTTGTTCGGTTGTGTTCAACCTTCAAAACAACTTTTTTGTTCAATCCTTCTTCCATGCTATACAATTTTCTTCTTTATTTAAAAAAAAAAAATATGAAAATTGTTAGTGTAATTAATGCTTGCTTCACATATCTTGGCCTAACCCTGCGTAGGCATGGCATTTATTGTGCAGGTTAAATATGTCATGACATTTATTGTGCAGGTTAAATATCTCCTGATATTTTGCCCTGCTGATATTTAGGGATATTTTGCTCATGTTTGGATATTTCTCCTTTATAAGGAGACCCCTTGACTGTCTTTCAATACAAATCAATATTATGTAGTTTATGTGTTCATTGTGCTTGTCGATTATCTCTGTGATCTGTAGGTTATCACATGGTATCAAATCTCTTCAGGATAATGGCAAGCCTTGAGGTGAATTAGTTTATTGCTTTTTTTTTTATCCATCTGTGTGTGCTATTCGTAGCAGGAAAGAAGTTTGCTTGAGGGTGCAGTTTATTCTAAATCAGAGAACCCCTGTTCCTAGCACGTGAGGAGACCCCTGTTCATGGAGGGAACAATTTATTCTCCTTGGTGTGATTTCAGTCTCCCTGGTGTGAGTTCTGTCTTAAGTTGACAGTGGGACGTTTGACTGTGGAACGTTTGACTCTTGCGTGCCATCCTAACCCCATCTCTCCATCTGTGCCTCATTGCCAAGGATGGAAAGTGCATTTTTCTTGTGAAATGCGCCAATGAAATTGTGGGATAGCCAAGTCGTTGGAGAGACTTTGAAGGGCAGAGAGACGCCACAGGAGCCGGGCAGAGAGGAGACGATGTTGAGCGGAAGCCTGCTTTAGACATCCACACATTGATCTCCTGTCAGATTGTTGTCACCGCCGAAGCCTACATCTCCCCGCCTTTCCAACAGACTGCGTGATTTATTCTGCCCCCTTGGTGAGAATCTGTTGAAGGCTGTGCGCACTCAGCCTTTGAAGGCATGATTTGACGCATACGCATGATAGGATTTGGATTGCCATCTGAAGACTTTAGCTTGGACACTGCGAGGGTTTTGTGAACCAATTAAAGCTGCTCAAAGGCATGAAACAACTGCTCAAAGGTGCGACCTGTTCCTGTTTTAGGGTGGAATTTTTACTTGAGGGCAGCGCTATCACAAAATAGAGGCGTGTTTTGTTGCTTTTGTAGGTTGATTTAAATTTTCTGGATGTGTTTGACCTACTCTTGCAACTTGCTCACTCGTGATTTGGCTCAGCCCCCCTTTCAGTATGTGGACAAAAGTCAAATTTGACAGAGGAGGCATCCTTATTCATTATCCACAAATCCTAATTTGCTGATCTCAGCATTTTTTCCACAAAGTTTATTATTTTCCCTTCTTCATTATGAAACTTTGCATAAAAATTTTCTCATAAATTTGGAATTTTTTTAATGAGGCAAAGTCTTTTGTAATAGGGTGAAATCTTCAAAGTGCTATAACTTTTCTAGCGTAACTCAGATTTGTGTTCCATTTTTTTTTGCAAAAGGGCATCCGTTTTTTTCACCACGACTTCAAAGAGCACAACATAGCACTCATCTTATAAAGTGCCCATTTGTGTCTTTTTTGGGTCAATTACAAGCACTCCTTCTATAAAGTGCCAAATTGGGGGGAAAAAACAAATAATCAAGGGGGGTATTGTGTGTGGCTCATTTTCACACTTCCTCGAGAAGTGCTTGTTTAGTTGTTTTTCTTTTTTTCACTTTTGCACACACATTTCTACTTTCTTCATTTCCACATTTTTTAAAGAACTATCTAAGTCAAAGCAATATGGAATCTAATGTTATTATAGTGCCCTTAACACCTTTCAATTATCATGATTGGAAGGTGAAAGTAATTCTTGTGCTTAAGAACAAAGGTTTATATAGGGTAACTATGGGAACAGAGAAATAACCTAATGCAACTAAAGACAAAGAATTTTTTTTTAATAAGTGTGATCAAGCATTTGGCTTTCTATGCTTAAATTTATCTCTTGATTTATTGTTCCATGTTGAGAACTTGAAAACACCCAACCAAGTTTCAGAAGGTCTTGACAAACTTTTTGGGAAAATAGATGAACTTCGAAGCCATGAGTTGGAAAATCAACTCTCAGGTCTTAGTCCTAGGAATTTTTCAACTTTACAAGACTTTTATACTAAGTTTAAATCCTTGAAATTGCACTTAAAAGATTGTGGAATTGACAAGAAATAGGATCAATTAATCCTTTCTATACTTTCCAAGCTAGGTCCAAAATTTTCTGTGTTTATATCAACTTTCTACTCTACTAAAAGGGCTCTTGGAGCCTCATGGTCAATTCCCACACTTGATAACTTTATTGCTAACCTCACAAGAGAGCAAGAAAAGTTGATTCAAATGGGTACTTTGAAGTCTACAAAACCTCAAGCCCTACTTGCAAGGAATGAAACACATCAAACTTCAAAAGGGGAGAAGAAGAACACTAAAAAGGACAAGGAAGTTAAGAAAGAAAGCAAAATTGACAACTCCAAAAAGGACTCTCAAGGTAAAAAGAGAGTTGCATGCACCTTTTGTAAAAATATTGGACATGATGAAAATAATTGCATGAAGAAAAATATTGAAGTTCTACAACAAATTCTTAAAAAGAATAATATAGGGCTACCTGATTCTATCAAGGCATCTTCATCCAATCAAGATAATACTAAGGACAAAGAGAAATCGAAAGGCAAAGTCTTAGTTGCTAAAGCATCGTTATCTCCATCATGGATTCTAGACTCTGGTGCTTCACACCATATGGGTTCTTCACAGGTTGTTTTTTCATCCTTAGAACCATCAAGTATGTCCATAATCACCTTAGGTGATGATACTCCAACATTGGTAAAAGGGAGAGGGTCTGTTGAAGTTGAAGGAGGAACATTTGCCAATGTTCTAAGTGTACCTTCACTCTCAAATAATCCCCTTTTAGTGTATCAAATAACTCATTTAGGGAAGGGCATGAGGGTATAGTTCTCTCCAGATTCAGTTGAGATAAGAGAATTACAAAGAAAAAATTTGGTAGCAATAGGAGAAGCAAATCACCAATCCAAATTATATGCCTTCTCCAATTTTTCCACAGATATTTCTCCAAAAGCACTACTAACTCATTCAAATGAAGTTAGCAAACTATGGCATGAGCAGTTTGGCCATCTTAACTACCGCTATCTTGAACAACTATGTCAATAGAATATGGTTAAGGGATTACCTAAGGTTAAATTTTGTAAAGGGCTTTGTGAGAGTTGTGCACTTGGCAAGCATCCAGAAGCAAAATTTGACAAAGGTAAATCAAGGAGGGCAACACAAGTTTTAGAACTTGTTCATAGTGATGTTTCAGGGGCCTTTCCCCATCCATCTTTTACAAAGGCTAGATATGTTCTCACCTTCATTGATGATTTCTCACATTTACATGGGTCTACTTTCTTAGACAAAAATCATAAGTGTTTGAGTCTTTTCAAGATTTCAAAGCTCTTGTCGAAAAAAAATCAGGGAAAGTCATCAAGGTTATTCAAACATATAATGGGAGAGAATATGTCAATAATAGTTTTGAGCAGTTTTGTATATCAGAGGGGATAGATCTGCAACATATAGTTCCTTATACCCCACAACAAAATAGTGTTGCAGAACGTAAAAATAGATCTTTAAAAGAGATGGCTAATTGTATGATTCACTCTAAGGGCCTCACACCATCATATTGGGAAGAAGCAATCAACTGTGCATGTTGCATACAAAACAGACTCCCACATAAAGCCTTAAAGGTTATCACCCCCTTTGAAGCTTGGAAAGGATGGAAACTGATTGTTGATCATTTCAGACTTTTTGGCTCGCATGCCATGGCACACATTCCAAAAGAGCAACGCAAGGCTATGGATCCTCAATCCAAACCTTGCACCTTTGTGGGATATCCAGATGGTGTAAAAGGATATTGCCTACTCCACCCTACCACACATGAGTTGTTTAATATTGAGAGAAGTGTTAAGTTTCAAGAAACATCTCCTGAAACTATACTTGACACTTCTCAACATATTGTGGACTCTTCAGATCCTGATTATAGTACTGATGATTTAGATCATTCTTAGCAGATTCCTAGTGTAGTATCTTCTTCTTCCAGTTCTCACAGTGATGAAGGTTCATCTTCATCTAGTTCAGGGATTGCATTAGAAGTTGATATATATGCACCAGACTCACCCACATCTTACACTATACATAGAATAGATACAAGGGTACATGATTCAACAGATGGTAGATTGATTTAAGTAGATTTTCAGGAGGGGGCGACATGCCTTCTTTGCTTTAGTTTCTGATCCACATACATTCAAAGAGGCATCAAACATACCAGAGTGGGATATTGCTATGGATGAGGAATATGACTCCATGATTAGAAATCACACTTGGGATTTGACCTCACTTCCTAAGGGAAGGAAGATAGTTCGATGTAGGTGGATATATCAAACTAAATTTGTAGTAGATGGGTTAGTTGATAAGTATAAAACATGTTTGGTAGCCAAATGTTTTTTACAAGTTGCAGGCATTGACTATACAAAAACCTTTGCACCAGTTGCTAAGATGACTTCCATCAGACTCAGACTTGCTATAGCCGCATCACATGGATGGAATGTACATTAGATGGATGTGAAGAGTGCTTTTCTTCACGGAGACCTTAAGGTGGAAATCTACATGGAACAACCACCAGGTTTTGTTCAGGATTCATCCTTAGTTTTTAGACTTAAGAAATCTCTCTATGGCCTTAAACAAGCTCCTAGAGCTTGGTATGCCAAGATGGACTCCTACCTCCTATCTTCAGGTTTTACTAGATGTCATTCTGATCCTAATGTGTATTTACTGTGGCAGGATGAATCACTTTTGATATTGGTTCTATATGTTGATGATCTTTTGATTACTGGGAGTACTTCATCTACCATTATAGAAGTGAAGACATCACTTCAGGATAGATTTGACATGACATACTTGGGTTTATTGCAATACTTCCTTGGAATCGAGATTTCACAGTTAGCTTCATGGATTACTCTTGCACAACCCAAGTATACTCTTGATCTACTTGCATGGTTTCATATGACTACTTGCAAACCATCTCAGACTCCCTTTCTTTCTAGAGTCAAGCTCGAGACTTCCTGTACTACACCATTGGTTGATGCTACATTGTATCGACAACTTGTTGGTAGTCTTATATACTTGAATCATACCAGGCCTGACATTGCCTATGCAGTAGGCATGGTTTCAAGATTCATGCAGAAACCTCATGAACTGCATTGGAAAGCAGCTAAGAGGATCCTTCACTATCTTCATGGTACTCTTGGGTTTGGGATTCACTACAAAGTTGGTTCATCACTTGACTTGGTTGGTTATACAGATTCAGATTGGGCTGGTGATACTGAGCATCGTAAGTCCACTTCAGGTTACAAATTTTCACTTGGTTAAGGTACTATCAGTTGGTCTAGCAAGAAGCATAATACTATTGCTATATCATCCACAGAGGCAGAGTTCAGGGGGGCTGTTAGCTTAGCTATTGAGGCTATATGGCTTCAAGGAATTCTTTCTGAGTTTGGTACTCCTTTCAGGCAACCTATTATCATCTATTGTGACAACCAAAGCACTATTCAGATATGCAGGAATTCGGTTCAACATCAACAAACTAAACACATAGAGATTCATATGCATTACATTCGAGAGTTGATTCATGGTTAGATCATTGACTTAGTATTTTTCCAGTCTTCAGAGTAGGTTGCTGACATTTTCACCAAACCCTTCACTAAGAGCAAGTTCATTAATCTACGAGCTCTTCTTGGCGTGCAGTCTATATCAACATCATCATCATCCTTGGGGGGTGCTTTCTAGTCTTCTCCACTTCTCTCTTTTTTGAGGATAGTTTTTTCCCACTGGGTTTTCTATCTTACTATGTTTTTTTAGAGAGATTTCCTTGAACATGGGTACCTCACCAGGCTAGTAGCCAGGACCCATTTTATCCATGCCCACCTAAGTTATGCTTAAGGGGGGGTTTCAGTGTAATTAATGCTTGTTTCACATATCTTGACCTAAGCCTACTTAGGCATGTCATTTATTGTGCAGGTTAAATATCTTATGACATTTATTGTGCAGGTTAAATATCTCCTGATATTTTTCCCTACTAATATTTAGGGATATTTTGCTCATGTTTGGATATTTCTCCTTTATAAGGAGACCCCTTGAATGTCTTTCAATACAAATCAATATTATGCAGTTTATGTGTTCATTGTGCTTGTCAATTATCTCTATGATCTGTAGGTTCTCACAAAAATATATATATTTTTTTGTTAATATAAGATTGCTTATAGACTTGTGATGCTCCTACATTATTGTAAGAGATCACATCAATCTAATTAAGTTAAGCCACCTATCAAATTAATTATTTATACAAATAAATAATTTTTTAATTATTCTAATTTTCTTATAAATAATAATAAATATTTCTTGCTTAATTTATCTTATTTTAAAGATATTATTTAATTATTTATTATCTTCCAAATACTTATTATTTCTTTTCTAAAGACTAAATAGAACTTGTTTGACATAGAACCTTTATTTGAGAAGAAACAAAGATTGACATCAAAGAAAACAATTACCAAATCAAAAATTAAAAAACACAATATTTAACACTTTGTTCACTCTAACAAACCAATTTATTACTGCTAAATAACTAAAATTCAATTAGTTTTGTAAGTTTCCTTCATTGGAAAGGAAACTCTAATTTTAACACTCTTGCTGGCGTCTGCCCAACCTGCAAAACTTGATCACTGCAAGATTTGACCACATTATTCTTCCTATATTAATAAAAAAATGGGAGACCTCCTGTTGCGTGAATATACAGGAACCCTAAAAATCTATATAGTTGAAAAAAAAACTGTAACCAATGTCGTATATCTTCTAGAGACAGGAATCTTAACAGAAATTATAGACGCGTTATTAGAGAAACAGAGAAAAATAAAAAATAAAAAATAAAATCAAACTTTCTCTTAACTGACATTCTTAAAAGGCAACTCCCAACTTGTGAGAATAGAGAAGAGAGTAAGTTCGGCAGTGAAGTAAGTGAAAGCCATGCAAAACACGCGTAAATTGATTGCTTCTAAAAAGATTTCTCCGTCATTATCTATCCTTCTAGATACGCATCAACGCCGGCGCGTAAAGGAATACAGTCGATCACCAGAATCGACAACATGCTGTCCTTTACGAGGAAACTTCTTCTCTGCAGAAACATCTTTAGTATATAACTAACACGATGTAGCCTTTCAACAACAGTCATTTGAATTTCATTTCGTTGTGAGAGGACGCCTATTATTTGCAGACCTTGTTTCTTGTTTTTTAAGTTTCCTGAGGATGAGTTACTACAATCAACAGCAAGCTCCTATTGGCGCTCCTCCTCCACAAGGTATTTCTCATCCTCAAATTTTTGGGGGCTGTTGAATCTTTTCCATTGTCATTTGGGTTGTTTTAAACGTTAAATGACTGGGAGTGTCTGGTTCTTTAATGATTGGTGGTGTGTATCTCTATCCAATTCTAACTTCTTACACTGACTTTGTTCCAGCCTTAATGTTTTATGGTTCTCTGTTTCATAATATGAACAGGGTATCCTCCAGCTGGGCATCCACAGGCATATCCTCCTCCACCGCAGGGCTATCCTCCAGCTGTGTATCCTCAGCAGGGTTACCCTCCCCAAGGAGGACCACCACCCAAATCACAGTCCAGAGAAGATGGCTTTTGGAAGGGATGGTCAGTTCTCAATGTTATTTTTTTAGTTGTGTTGAATGGACAAGTTAGTTAGTACTATGATTTCTTTTCTTATATGTTGAGGTGCTTTATCCTTTGATAATTTAGGTGGGTTTTTTCTTTTCAATGAAAAAGGGTCATTCACTGTTTGGAAATTTTATCTTCAGACCTCTCTTCCTATGGCAAAGAACATGCAATTCACTGCTTATGTGAAGTGGATTATTGAAGTAATGAATGGAATAATGAATAGTTTGTTGTACCATATTTACTACAGATGTGAGTAATTATATTCTCTGTTGTTTTATGCAGTTGTGCTGCCCTGTGCTGTTGTTGCGTGTTGGAAGAATGCTGCTGCTGTTTTTAGGGACAGTGATCTGCAAGGCTTGTGGGTCTACTAAGATGAGATGATTGAATATGATGGTTTAGTTTTGTGTGGCTCAAAATTCAATCTATGTACTCCTTTGCTTTGGATCTATACTGGAGTGATATTCAAATTATTTTATTGAATTTACTCATTTTAGAGGATTGTTGGACTTTGGTTATTTGATTTAGTATATTTCCTACATAACTTTATTAAATAAAAATTAAATTTTAGAGCATGCCTTTCTGTTACAAATTTTCTTGCAATTTTATACAGATACCATGATCTGTGCATGCTTTGCACAAGGCATTTTGTCTTGTCGGAATAAATATATATTGTTTGAATGATAGGCAAATAAAATATTATTTACATTTGAAATTTGAAATTATTTTATGTTTTGATTATTATTAATGTTTTTGATTCATATAAAAAAATTAAAAAAAGATCAAGAATCATAACACAAAGTCAAATGACCACCTTTCATGATGGTTTAAATCTGTAATCCAAAGTTAAATTATTCTATTTTGACTGTTTGTTACGTTTGTTACAATTATGACATACATAATAATAATAGGGGAGAGGGGCCTATAGTGGAGAAGGGTCCAATAGTGGGGATAGAAGTAGTCTACAGTGGGCCCTATAGTAGAGCATCTTAATATCCAATTGCAAAACACTTTTTATCCATAAAATACACAAACTGACAAATCATGTGACGCCACATCAATGCACCAATAAAATATGACTTAGTGCACCACTATCGGTCTCACGTTTTTTTTTGGCCCTTTTTGGATACCTCAACACAAAGCATGCTGATGTGGCATCATATTTGATGATGTGACCCTAAAACGAAATATAGAAGCACATGAGTTGCCAAATAAATTGTTGTACAAAATTGGGATTGATTTGAAATTTTCACATAAGGTTTTCAAAAACACGAAGTTAGGGTGCTCCACGATAGGCCCCTCTCCTCTAATAGCAAAGAAATTAAAAATATTCAAATGTCAAGTAATTAGGAAAGAAAATAGTAGTTCTGAATTGAAGAAAGATGAATTTTAATCGAAGGGGCATTATTCATGCTTTTCCATTTATTGAATTTGGTCATTTGCAACATTAATGAACACTATAGTAAATTAAAATTAAATAATTTAATGATAACATTGGCGAAGAAAATTTTGGTTTGTTTTTAGAGTAAAATAAAAGTATTATAAGTTGAGAAATGCATTCTTTCAATTCAATTTAAATGAAATATACATGGTTTTAATGATTATAAAATTTGTTATATTTATGTTATTTTTTACATTTATTTTTTTAGAATTTTAGTGAATATTTATAGGGGTGTTAATTCATGGAATGCATTTTTTTTTAAAATAATTTTTCTTTTAAATTGAATAACAAAATATCATATAAATTTTCTTGTTTAATTAATTATCATAAAGTAGAAATAGCAAACCTTAAAATCTATAAATTTACAATCTATATAACAAAATAAATAAATAAATCTATATTTCATTTTTTAAAGTACACATATTGGGGATCTATATAGAAGGTTCCATCAAAGCCAATAAAACTATAACAACAATTACAAAGTGTTTTAACATGATATTCACCCTTTACAAAGGGAAGAGCAAAGTGATAGATATAACCATTACAAACATAGTACAAGAAACCAAGAAAACAAAAAGAATTAACTAGAAAATGTATGACCAATAAGGTCAACCCACTTTACTTCTACTACCACTCAAGTCATTATAGTGCCATGTTGATCATCTAGTTTGTGCTAATGTTCAAACTTGTGCCAACATGAAAGTTTTGAAATGTGAAAATTGACTTGCAAATTGATGAGATTTTAGAAGTTGACTCTTCTTAATATATTCAATAAGCTATTTTAGAACAAAAGTTAGAAAAAAAGGGAGAGAACTAAAGAAAATAACTCTAATGTTAATCTACATGAATAGTAAGAAACTATTAATTACATAAATATTTTAACATTTGCATTTTATGGATCTTGATTAGTAATAATTTAAAAACTTATTTAAGTATTCATGGAATAAGAAAATATCTACCAAATAGATAAAAGAAGAGGGACAAAGTGATCATTGCTTCTTATATTCATATTTTGGTATTTCATAGTTTCAAATTCACAAGATCCTGAAATAATACTTACTACATGAAAGATGCCATACATAACAACTATCATGAGAAAATACCAATTTTTAGAGCTCTTAATTTTTCCTTTTTTTAATGAGTAACAATGATGGTTGTGCATTAATATCCATCACTACATGATTAAACCAAATTTTAAAATTCAAAAGAATGCAATTCAAAATGTTTGACATGCTCTATAATATTTTAGAAGTGGCACTCTTAATTACTTTGAGAAAGAAACTTGGAATAGTGGTATAAATTTACTATTGATAAATTTAATTTTTCCCAAAGTTGCTTTAGCCATTATATGTGATAACTTCTGAAAAAATTGGATTTTTTTGAAACCGCCTAATTATTATGTCCTTTTCATCCTTTTTTCCAATGGTATGACATTAAAAAAGTTTTAGAGTGAAAATTATAAAACTGAGCGCTAAATTGATAAGTGTCCTACTTTAATATATTTTTTCTTTAGTCCACCTCAAATGGTAGGGGCTATTGAAATTCTTATGTATTTCCCTTGATATAATAGAACAAACTTTTGAATTTATTAGGTTGATAATTCTAAAATAATGCACTCACCATTGATCTTTCAAATGATTTAATAGTTCCAAAGTGTAAGTTGGATATTTTTTTTCATATCCATCTAATCAAAGAAGAGGGGTAGGTTCACTAGCACAACCATAACCAACATTAGAAAATAAAATAATTGGATCTTATTATCAGATAGAATGTGCAATTTTTCCATGTGGTATGTAAATGTTTTCTCTCTTTATTTCCTTGTTTATGCTTTTAAAATATAGAAGAAAATGGGATGCTTTACAAGTGTGATAAATTGGAAATGTTTATCCAGTGGGATAACTCCTTTAAGTTGACTTGAATTGACACCTTTAAAATGATGTGCACATCATTAATCTTTGAGATGATCGAATGATTTCAAAGTGTGTTTTTAACTAGATTTCTATTTCTTTGAAAAGAAACTTTGGAATGGGTGAATAATTACATGACCAAATTAAAAAAATATCTCAAAATGGTATGTTTAGCTTCCAACATGATCAAAATAAATACAAGCTCTATTGAAGCCAGTTTTTTATGATATAAAATGATCTTTTGAAGAAGAATCCATTAATCTAAGATGAGCATGGAGACCAAAGCTCTACAATTTTGGTGATCTCTTAAAAGGTTTTTTCTTGCAAGGAAGAATCTAGATTCTATTTACTAGTTGATAAAATAAAAACAACAAACTTTTAAATTGAATTATTTGAAAGGTGAGAAATTATAAAATTTCAAGAGTAGAGTGGAGTGAACCCCACTTTAATTCAATTTAATTTATTTTTAAGGCCTCAAAGGAATTTTATGATTAGATCATGTCCTTGTATGAGATATTATTTAGGTTTTTAATTGTAGCTTTGACTTGTAGTTCCTAGTACACCAAAGGGCAGAGAACTATCTTAATTTTTGCAATGCTTGATGTTTGCATCTAGCCCCAAAATGTTATTTGGTATACTTTCTTTTACAAGATAAATACTTTGAATTCTTCTTCATATGTTACCTTGTTATCAATTTCGAATGAAGATGTAAGTTCTTGCTATATGAGGGAATAAATGTGTCTTCTCATTCCTTGAACAACTAGCTCTAAAGTAACCAATTGGGACTTATAATTTTGGGTATATGTATCCTTGCAAAATATATTAATACTCTTATGGATGAAACCCTCATATTATCAACTGTTGTTTGGTGAATGTGAAAATTTGTATCACACTTTTATAGAATAAAGGACCTGAACTGATATAAATTTTTAACTTGAATCACTAGAAAGTGGCACATATGTTTTGAATTTTTAAATTATGTGAATTAAAATGAAATATAGATTTTTTTGTGTGCTTTCTTTTTATTTTATAAAAAATATATTTTTTAATGTAATTTCATAAAAAATCATTGGAATTCCTTCTTTCTTCTTTCCCTAAGTAAGTATTATCCTTAGCTCGACTAGATATTTTCATTGCTTTATTTTTCTAGTCAAATTAAGGGAAGGTGTTTATCCTACATCACTAGAATTTTCTCCATCATATCTTTGATCTATGACTATGACCTTGATAACCAAGCCTCTCTCATTACATTGGGCCTAGCTTGGCATCTTCATCCAATTAGATTGTTACATTATAGCTATTGATGGCCCATCAATAGTTTCCAATCTATATTTCAAATTTGGTTGTGAGTATCTAATAAACAAGGTGGTAACTAATAAATATCTATTATTTTACATGATAATAATTAGAAACCAATGTGTTAACTATAAAATAGTTGACAATTTAGGGAGAATCCTATAGGTAAGGTGGAAAATTCTTGATATATATTTACTTACTTTCTAGTTTCTAGTTGAGTGAAAACTTATAACCAACCAACAAAGGTTGGAAAAATAAAAGCTATTTATCCAGTTTATATTTTTATTTAAATTCATTTTTTTGATTATCATCATAAATAACTTTCACCATTGACATGGTTTGATCTCATTTAAAGGTCAATACCTTACAACCCTTATCATTGTTTCCTATTCCTAGTACCCCATTTCTAGTTTCTAGTTTCATATTTTAAGGTTTTCTTCCTCTTTTCTTCCTCTTTGCATAGTCACAATATAGCATTGAAATTGAGAAATACTTGCAATTTATAGATCAATACATCTTGATTCATTTCTACATTCCACTTGAGTGGAAATTCAATAGTTTGATGTAACTTGATGTTTCTTTCTTCTAAATGGAAGATGCATCATTTTTTGTAGAAAGACTTATTACAAAATTTATCATGTGGCATTCTATATCACTCTTCTCTCTCTTCTTTGTGGAGGCACACATACACCTTATCTTCTAGGAATTATAGGACACTTAGTTCAATAGGTCCATATCAATCCTCCTTCACATGCCTCATTTGGGATGAAGTTTTTTCCTATGGGATTTCCCTTAAATCTACTTTTGTTGAGTACTCTCTATTTGTACTTTAGGGTTATTTCAAATGTCCATAGGTACCTAACATGGACTTGTTTCCAACACCCATTTCTTCTAAACCTTAGTTATACTTAACGTGAGTGTTAGTGTAATATTTTTACTTTTCATATGTTTATTCTAACTATGATATTGAACATATTTATTTGATTTTACATGAAATGAAGAAAAAACAAGCTCCACCTTTTGGGAGATGGAGCTAAAGGGGGATTATGGTTCTCCCACCTATTTCCTTCAAATTTCATTAAAGGAAACCATATAGATCTCAATCTAGGGATGGAATTAGGGAAAGAGATTTGCAATAAGGTCTCCTAGGGGCGTGATTAAAGACAAAAAGGGGGTTCAATACCAAGGAAAATATTGGAAAGAAGGAGATGCAAATGGTATGAAAACCTAACTATGCAACCTAAGATATGAAATTGAAAATTAGAATAATGAACTGAGAAAGGATAAAGGTGCGCCTGGAGAATTGAAGATGCTTGAAACAAGGTCTAAAATCTTGAAAAATCTAACTTTTAATGCACACTAGGACTCATATGCTAGTTTGGGCAATTTAGTCCTAGTTTAGGGTTTCGGGCCGAATCCAAAATTTGAAACTGGTAAACCACAAGATCTATAGAAAATGCTTGAAAATTGGTATACTAGGATTTATACGCCACAAGTGGCGATTTAGTCCTAGTATCAAGGTTGATCAAAAACTTTGGAATCCTCTGGTGATCTTCTGTAGCTTCTCTCCCTTTTGATCTCTGAGTCTAAAACACTAAATTATGCTTTGTAGGTTACTTTCCATGATCTTGTAATGTAGATGATGACTTTGACAACTCTTCTCCAATCTTTATTTTCAATGGATCTTCAACCTAGATCTACAAATCACACATCAAAGATAGGGAAAAATGTTGTTTTGTTAGTGGATAGGGGTTTTCCTTGGTCAAACCCTATTTTGGTAATCAAACCTTGAAATAAAAATGAAATAGAAAGAAGGAACGATGAATGAAAAAATAAGCTATGTTGCAACTCACCAAACCCTTGAAATAAAGGCTACAATCTTGTATGCAATGGATAGCATGAATGTAGATCTTAACTCTTCATTGTATGTTATGGATCTTGACTCTAGTGCTTACTTGAATCATAAGATCCTACATCACAAATGTTAGTTCAAAAATGAACATGATGCATGATAACTTTGAAATTATGCTTGAATCTTGAATATAGCTTTGAAATACTTGATAATCACTCTTGAATGCACTTGAATTGCTAGAATGCTTGAATGCTTAGATCACACTTGCTCATGAAAATTGCAAGCTTGTTAGGAGAAAATATGTGAAATAATATTATGTTTATAGTTGTTTATGCCAAATTTCTCCAAATTAGAACACTACATGTCGACATCAGATCTAGGAGAATAAAATAAAACCAAGAATTTGAATTTAAAATAGTTCCAAGCTAATTGGGACTCATACGCTAGTTCAGGTATATGAGTCCCAGTAGGCTAAGCTTGAGACACAAATTTCAAGAAATGTTTAGTTTAATGCCAAATTCAGGACCAGGCCCCGAAACTTAGATGAGACCCATACACCCAAGGTGGAGTATGAGGCTCAAATCACTAAATCTAGGTAATACAATCCAAAATAATTAAATTATGATTGGTTATTTGGTATGTGTTGGGATTATCCTAAAAAATATGCATTAAATAAAGCTTGCGGTTGCAAAATAAGACCAAATAAGGCATAACGAAGCCCAATTTTAATAAGAGGGCCCAAATAATTATGAAAATGTAAAGGGGTAAATTTTTCTACACTACATTTAGCCCCCACTTTAGTGAGAAGATGAACTTGCTTCAAACTCACACTAAAGTACACAAACTGGCATCAAGAGGGGTCCAAGTGTACCAATGCTAGTGAGATAGGATGACAATGATCAAGAGGGTTCTACAAGACCCCAGGATCAAGATCCTATGGATAACAAAAATAGGCACAAGAGAAAGCACATTCAAATGATGTAATGAGAAACAACAAGGCACAAGCATACACTACCAAAGAAATAAAGAAGAAAGAAAAACAAAAAAAAAGGGGTGGATCAAACTTCCACCGTTTGTCCCACATGTTGTGGATCAGATCTAAGTTGTTTTTCCAAGAAAGTTTACAAGTGGAACATGATGTCCACTATGCAAACCAAACACATTCTCATAAGGGATAGTGGAACCTTAGGCCATCCACTAGGTGATCCCCAGCAAGACACATATACACATGGCCAGTGTGCGCTCACGTAGACAAGCAAGTGGCTATGGGAAAGTAACACATAAGTTTAGATCCCATACATACAACCATACCAAAGCTATATGTCCTGATAACTTTGATAAGGTGCCACACAACATTAACAATATGATTCATGAGGCAATCAAATCTTTGTATGCTTGACACCCACATGAAGAAACAAGATGGCTCCATAGGCAAGAAAAGTGTGTTATGCAAGGTGGCCATATAACAGATATTGAAAATGAAAAAGTATTATAAGGTACATTCAAAGGAGTTTTTCTAAGTTCATGTAAGGTATTAACTTAGTGAACATCATTCCTAACGTCTCCAAGAAAAAACCAATCAAAGAATAGAGGATTCACAACTTAGGGGATGAAGTGTGTCACATCAAGCCACTAAGAGAAATATAATATGCTAAGAGAGATCACGTTCTTGAGGGACATCACATCCAATGTCACCAAAAAGAGAAATATGCATTGCATGAAGTAAGAAGACTACACGATAAAATATGAGCTATAAAATGCAAAAGAATAATCCAATGTATGCCCACACTTTAAAGAAATTGCTAAACACCATGTTGCATGAGTAATTAATTTAAAGTAGCAAATGATAAATGATATCAATAAAGAGGACATGAGAGATTATTTGGAAAGCCCTATTCCAATTCATATGTTTCCAAACAAAGCTACATCATGAAAAGGGGTTGCCCCTACAATGAAATCCCAAAAAATACATAAGGGATCCATGGGTTTCGGGTTAGTATGTTTTTGCTACAATGTTTAGAGAGCTCATAGCTAACATCATTCCCCAAATACTCATGGAATAGGAATAATGACACAAAGAGAGTGAAAAAAAAAAAACCTTTTGGGTCAACATGGAAGATACCTAAATGTCTCAACGCCTTGCATCATCCCCAAAAGGAAAACACAAGACAAAGAAAAAATAAAATGTTTACGACATAGAGAAGAATGTAAGTACATATAGAGGAATGCACAAAGAGAGATACATAGAAAATAACAGTACGAGGGATCACATTACACATGAAATCACACACATAACTTTAGACACATGTGAGTCAACCTATAGCAGGTCATTCGCATCCCAATCTGGATCGATATAAATGAAAGGTGGACAACAAAAAATGTGGTAGGAGGACAAGGCTATCTAATTCTTTCCCCCACTGTGCATAAGCCACGAATGGGCCTAGGTATGTGATGAGAAAGAGCTCCTTGCATTTTGAAATGATCTGCAATGAATGTAAAGCATGTAATAGTTAGAATATTGTGATCCTACAACTATTACATGGAAAGGAGTGGAAGGACATGCTTTTAAGGGACTATTTATATGATATCCAAATTTTTAAAGATTTTTTTTAAAGCACAACACATATCAGTACTATATGGAAAAATTCTATGGTATCGACAATGTGATGTGTTTCTGTTCTTAGGATTTGGGAATCAATTTTCTCGCATGGGTGGTAATGTAATCAGTCATTGGCTTAGAAGTATGTGTAAATTTATTTTAGTTGCATATGGTGAACAAGGGAATTGTAGTTTCTTTAGGTTGTAAGGCTTTTGTTGCTTGCTAGATTCACCAATTTCTTGAGTTAGATGTTGAGAAGGACCTAAGATGATCCTATCATCCTTATCATCATTACAAGGCATTGGTTATTCTTCAAGAAAGAAGAAACTTATGTTGGGAGGAGGATCTTGATATCCTAACCCTTTGGTAGCATCAATTGGCATTTTCTCTAGGAGTTGATGAATTTCATGTTCATTTGTATCACATCGGTGTTTACTTAAGATTGTGAATCCTTTTGAACCATATGTCTCTTCTAGGTTGATTGATGTGTTGGTTACTTTGTTAACATAAGATGGTTGAATACTTTCTTCATTAGAGGAACTAGGTTCACATATTGTATGGAACTTAGGTTCAACTTGTGTTCCAATTTCAGGATGTAAAAGATCAAACATCTCAAGTTGCATTGGTTGTTTCATAGAAGGATAAAAGGATGCATTAGTCTCAAGGCTATTATTATAAAGTTGTTGATGTTGTCATCATCTTCTCCAATGATGTCAAAATCATGAGGTGGACATGCATTAGGAGTTGATTGAGCATTAGTAAGTTCAATTTCTTTAGGGTCATTTCCAAAAGCACAGCTTGACACATCCACTGATGATTTCAAGGACATCCAAAGCTTACAAAAGTACATATCCATGATGAAATGCATTGCAATAACCTTGAATTATTTAATGTGTAAATGCAATATTGAAATTATGCAATGCACAAAATGAACCGAATGAAGCTAGGTCTAATGAAATGTATGAAATAGAAACTCAGTAAACCAAAATAGAAATCTAAAACACCAAAAAAAAACATAGAAACAAGGTTTCCAATATTGTAAAATGCAGTTTCAGGTCTGACAAGAGACTAAATTTCCCAAAGGGGCATATGAGTCGCAGTTAAGGTTTTTCAAGGATTCAAATGCTGCAAAATAATCCACATAGAATACCCAGAAATCAGGTAAAACAACATCTAATGGGACTAAATCGCCCAGAGGGGTGTATGAGTCCCAAATTTGGATTTTGACATTAATTTTAGCAAAGTTTGAGTGAATGTTAGGTTTCTTGGTTTGAATGTTGTCTAGACTAAGTGAAATTATATATTTTAAGTGAAATTCAATGATGCAAGATGAAAAAATGCAACCTATATGCACTTTCACTAATGCAAGATTTAGAAACCCTAGATGCAAATTAACTAATGCAAGTGTAGTGTCAAAAAATGTAGTCCTTTTTCACACTTAATTTAGGAATAATTGATGCAAAACTAACTTAACAGTGCCTTGCTTTAGTGTTGTATTGTGTCATACACATTCACATTAATCTAGGGCCCCTTTTAAAACTAAATGTACTAAAATTGTACCTTGTTAAAAAAAAATTAGTGTTGTAACACGCTTTCACACTTTTCTAGGTTTCCTCTAATCAACGGAGCCTAATGGGACCCTTTTCAAATAAAATGTACCTTATTTATGGTGTTGTAAAGTGTTGTAACACACTTTCATACTTATCTAGGGTCTCATTAATTAGTTGTGGTTAATTGGACCTCTAATTCAAATTCAAGCCCTCTTAATTGTACTTTTGAATGATCAATCCCGAAACCTAGTATTGAAATTGTAAAATAATTAATTGGTAAAAAGAAAGGTCCTAAAATGGTGTTAGTACCCATTCACTTTAGGTGATGATTGGGTCCTCCCTCTATAGGACCCCAATTTATTTGCATATGTAAGGCACATTCCCTTTATTCAATAGTAGCAAATACTTTAACTATATCATGGGTATATTTATTAAGTGATAATTAAGTAGATGTATGCAATAATGACTTGGTAGTGATATTTGTTCTTCTCATGAGAAAAGCTAATGAATTTGAGTTCTTGAAAAATTTATTATGTTGCAATTTCCTTTCATATGCATATGTAATCTAATTAGTGGTAGTTAATATGTATAATTAATTATTAAAAGCAAAACACTCTTCTTAACCTACCATCTTGTTTACAATAGTGATGTTATAATGGTGAGCGTAAATTTGTGATATGTAGCCAATAGATATAAAAAATGAAAGGTGTGTTTTTACCATTTCATACACCTTCTCATGACTTGGCATGTACCATTAAAGGTTACTTGCTATTGATCCTAGATTGTATTTAATGTTTCAAATGGCATGTGGAATATGATTAAGTTCATTTCGCTTCTACTATGTAACTATGTGTGAATGGTGATGTTAGACCTGCACAAACACAAAGAACAATCACACAACTAGTCCATTATGCAAGCTAAATCAACATTCCCCATATAATTCATTTGAAATACACGAAATAAGAAATAGAATGAAGAACACAAGTAAAAGATTTCAAATCCTATTTAATGCAAACAAAATCTCAATCCCATGGGGGAATTGGTGCCATCTTGATGTGGAAAATGGATCTTTACCAATCCATTGTAAGCTTGAATGATGATTTTACATGAAGATTTGATACTTGGTGAAATTCCTGCATAACCTAGCTATGAAAATGTGAAAATGGATGAACAATGGATGAGAAAATTTAAAATCTCAAGATAATGTCTTTGCATGAAGTTGTGGATCAAAAATCCAAATGAGAGCCTCTTATTTATAGATGTGAAAGATGGAGGATGAGGAAAAATGGATGAATGTGGGACAAAAGACCAACCAATAGCATGAAGCCACTTGTCAACATGTGAGTGGACAAAGACATAGCACATTTTGGTGAATGCGTAATTAAATGCAATTAGGTGGAATTTCAAAATAAATGAAATGAAAAGCTAGAGCGAGAAGAAAATGAAGTTAATGCCACTTGGCTCAAGGCAAAGGACATTTAAGAAACGTAAATGCCTTGTTGGATGTAAAAACACTTTTGGAGGAATTTTTCTAACTTGGAGAATATTCCCTTTTTGATGTCTTTTTTAAAGTAATTGAAGATTTAATAAATCAATTGAAATGATTTTCATGAGCAAGTCGCAAAATCTATAGGATTTGGTGATTAAGACTAGCATTAATCAATATTTGATTAATTTAAAAGGAGATTAGTTGATTTGACCATTTTGACTTAGACTATTGGATTAATTTAAATCAAAATGAGAAGAAAATGAATTAGACTTAATTAAATAAAGATTTTGATTTATTTAATTAAAGAAGATGGTGTTAGATTAAATCAAATAAAGATTAATTTATTTAATTTAATAGAATGAATTTAGAGATTTAATTAAATAAAATGAATTATTTAATTAAAGAGAGACTATAGAAGGTAATTAAATAAAATGATTTATTTAATTAATAGGAGATGATGACTTAATTAGATAAAAAAGGATTTATTTTATCAAGAGATGAAACATGATGAATTTAATTAAATAAAGATTATTTAATTAAATGACCAACAAAGGAGATGATTCAGGATGAAGCAGTGTTAGCAATTAGGATCAGGTGTATAAAATCAATCAGTACATTTTCCGTGTCTACATTTTGCCCCTCTTTGAAGCAATGTACCCGCTATGTTGGTTTAAGGAATAAACTTGCCAAGATCAAAATTAAAAAAAATTCTTATTTTTTTGGATGCCCCAATGGAAAGAAGTATACTGGTACATTGCCCCCTCGAGCTCGATCGAGCAAAAAATTTGATTTGAGGGTCGATCTAGTGACAAAGAGGTTGAAGATGGATGCATGAAAGACATGATGACGATGCAAATGAGATGGTTTCAAGATGCTTAGAATAACCAATCTATATTATCCTAAACAACTTAAAATGATGATGCACTGCATTTGAGATGGATGATGTGATGATGCCTATATGATTATGCAGTGGATGTTTTATGTAAACGTATGGTTTATGAGATGCTTAGACTAACAGATCTATATTATGCAATGATGAAAATGTAATGCATGTGAGATGATCAGTGTTTCCTATATGGTATGGTATGATATGAATTATATTGATGGTTTGTGTATGTAGGATGGATGCAATAGCGATGATTTTGATTAACTATCATGGTACCATGTTAGTGTGGAAAGAAGGAAGGAGAAATAAGAGAAATCCAACAAGTCAACCGTATTAGAGATGATGATGATGATGATGATGATGATGATGATGATGATGATGATGACGATGATGATGATGATTTGCTTACTAGGAATTGGGGCCTTAAAAGGGCCATTTACCTTATGTTTGACAATACACATAGGTACAATGCTTCAATGTATAAAGAACTAGGATGGCGTTGCACCTAGTGTGATGGAATTTGAATCGACAATCAAATAGGAGTAATCCTATTCATACTTGACATACAAAACCTCATTCAAAATGCAGTTAAGATATTCCAAAATATTTGAGACCAAAACATAGAAAGGCAAGCCTTGCTATCTGATCAACAAGACACCTAAAACATCCTCCCTACACCCAAAAAAAGCACACATGACCAAGGTTATATTACAAGAATATCCAACAAGCACAATAGATAAAAGATAATGATCGTTGCCCCATTCCTTTCTCTCTAAATCCATTTGTTTGGAAATCATCAAGAGGTAATTGGAATGAGTGCAATAAGATAAACCAAAAGACCAAGGTCAAGTAAACAAACAAGCTAATTTTCTTCATACTGCTAGTCGAGACTAAACTATGGTGATGCCTGATGTTGATGTCAATTGTAGGAAGGATGCATCCTAGGACATGATTTTATTAGATGATTTAGGATTGACTGGGTGATGAGGTATTGTTACCAAGAGTTGACCAACTTGTTTACCTACTCACCTAGACTTGAGACCTTGACGTTTTGAGTTTTCACTTGTAACTTGCTAGACTTGTTTCTGACTATTTCACCAAAGGTGGAGGATGATGATTATTTATTGTGAGTGACATTTATTGTGGGTGAAAGCGAGATGTGATAGATGGATTTTTTCAAATATTTGGATGTTTTTGATGTTCTGAAATGTTTTGAGGCTATTTTTTTGGTATTTTTGAGATTTTACAAATGTTTTGATTTTCAAAATTTCCAATTTTTTGGGGTTTTCTGAGATTTTGACCAAGAGACTAACCTAAAGACCTATCCTAGGGGGCTCAGGGGCTGATCAAAAGATTAGCCTTGCCTATGTTATACATGCAGAAACCATGTAGTTCGACTGACACAAACCCGATTATTGATGAGATATGAACAAATGGATTGCCAGTTTATTATGATGGACTCCTAAAGGACTGACTTAAGTGTCTCAGGGGATGGCCAAAGATCAACATTTCCTATTTTCATAGCTTAGAGACGATGTAGTTCGGACTAGATGACTCCTTTTTTAAAAATTTTTTGACTGACATTTTGATCTGTTTTTGGATTTTGATATGTTTTGAATGTTTTTGGATTTTCTATTTTTGGGAAGACTTCAAGAATATACACAAATATGATATGACGAGAAGATGACCCCAGCATGAAACAATAGACTACTCTGATACAAGCAGGACAAATTGACCTTAAGAATGGGTCGAGTAGTACTAGGAGGGATCTTGACACGAACACATGACCAAGCTACGATGCAGATACAAAGGGATGATGGATAGAGATATGGATGATGGAAGTGTGATGGATGGATGATGCATAATGAGCCTTGGAGATCTTGGTGGATGGAAAGTGCTTATTTACACAAAGCGCCTGTTTGCCAGGTTTTCACCAACATACTTTCCCAAAGTGCCACCAAAGTGGTTTTCACTAGAGGATGATTTTTCTCTTTACTGTTTTTAATCCTTTTTCAATTTTTTTTGGATTTTTGTATTGTTTGATTTTTTTGTTGTCACCAAGATGCTTGTTTGCTAGGTTTTCATCAAGGTGACCATTTTTCAGGACATTTTCTATTTTTTTTTTGTATTTTTGGTTTTATACCTTGCAAGATTAGGCATAATTTTTTTTGAGATGGGAGCTATTCATGGGATCCTACAGAGGTTCCCCTTTGGGTGTTGATAATTGATATGCCCCTAACTTATAGCTTCCTATGATGACAAAGGGTACCAACCAATTGCATTCAAAATTTCCCTTGCTATCCAAATTTGGAACATTCTTCTAGTTCCCCTTCAGCACAAGCTCTCTGACTTGGAAGATTTGACTCTTGATCTTCTTGTTGTAGCTTCGCTTGAGTCGATTTTGGTAGACTTGTAAATGGTTTAAGGCATCTATGTGTCATTCATCTAGTAATTCCAGCTCATTCAGTCGTGATACCTAGTATTCTTCATTTGTGATAATATTTTGCAATGATATTCTCAGGGATAGGAGATCGAGCTCGATAGGGAGTATGGATTTTGATCCGTAGACTAGGGAGAATGGGGTCGCAGTTGTTGGTGTGCAAATACTTATTCAATAGGCCCATAGGGCGGGATTTGGCTACAAATTCCAATCATGACCAATGCCATTGATCATATTTTTGAGTATTTTTAGGATGGTCTTATTTGTAGCCTTAGCTGGGTTGTTTCCTTTGGGATAGTATTGAGTGGAAAAGCAATGTTGGATTTTGAAATTCTTGCATAGGTCACGAACATCCTAATTTTTGAAAGGTGTCCCATTATCTGAGATAATGGCTTGAGGAACATCATAGTGGCATATTAAGTAGTTCAAGATGAACTTGGATATTTGTTTTCCTATGATGTAGGTCATGGGGATGGTTTCCACCCACTTGGTGAAGTACTCAGTGGCAGTGATGATGAACTTATGTCCACTGGATGAGGTGGGGGTAATTTTTCCAACAAGATCGAGCCCCCACTGTGAAAAGGGCCAAGGTGTGACAATCGGGTGGAGCTCTTGAGCTGGTGCATGGATGAGATCCCCATGTTGTTGACACTGTAGACACCTTTTGACATAGTCATGTGCTTCTCTTTCCATTGTAGGCCAATAGTACCCCTTAGTAATTTGTTGGCTAAGGTCATAACGCTCAAATGTGAACGACATATGTCGCTATGTACCTCGGTTAAGGTAGTCAATGCCTCCTCAACGTTTAAACAATGTAACAGGGTCCCTTCAATGGTTCTACGGTATAGGGTATCTCCTAGGATGACAAAATGAGATGCTTTTTTTATAAAGGCTCTTTTGAGGTTCGGGGTTATGTCGGCTAGGAGGACTCCTATTCTTAGATAAGTGTATATATCATGGTATGAGGGATCACTGAGACCAACGATTTTGCACACAAATTCAGACTCTGGTACCTCGAATGAGGGTACAAGAAGTTGCTCTATGAGGAATTCTTGCTTTGGGACGTTGCGCGGGACATCCAAGAGTGATCCAATTGTAGCCATTGCATCCGCCACTTTGTTATTTGCTCTTGGTAGCTGCTCAAATGTGATATCAATGAAGAAATCCTTGAGGGTTTCCACCAATTTCTTGTATGGAGTTAGCTTTTTCGTCCTGTGTTTGATACTAATTGTTGACTTGGTTGATTATGAGCTATGAATTCTTGTAGACCTTAACTGCCATTATCTACCATTGCACTACAATTCTTAGCCCTATGACAAGAGCTTGATATTCTGTGATGTTATTTGTGCAAGGGAATGACAACTTGTATGATTTTGGAATGTAATCTCCTTGTGGAGTGATGAAGAAGATCCTTGCTCTTGACCCATGTTGTGTGTAGGATCCATCAAAGTACATTTTCCAATGATCTGCTACACTTAGATTGAAGATTGATTCATCTGTGAACTTTGATAGAAGTGGGTCCTCTAAGTGGATTGGTGCCTCTGCCAGTTGATCTGCAATTTCTTGTCCTTTGATAGCCTTGAGCTCCACATACTCAATGTCATGCTCTATGAGGATCATAACCCACTTTTTTGTCTGCCCTATAAGCGTTGCTTTGGAAAGAAAGTACTTAATGGGGTCTATCTTTGCAATAAGCTTTATCTGATGGGATAGCATGTAATGTCTAAAATTTTGTGCTCCGAATTCAACTGGTAGACAGGTTTTCCCAATGAATGTGTAGTTTAGTTCATGGCCCACCATAGTTCTACTGATATAATAGATAGCTCTCTCTTTTCCATTTTTGTCATGTTGTGCTAGGAGAGTGTCGAGAGCTTCTGCCATTGATGATATGTATAAGATCAAAGTTTTTCCTAGAATTGGCGGCATGAGGACTAGCGGCGTGAGTAAGTATTCCTTGATATTGTTGAAGGCTTGATCACACTTTTCATCCCACTTGTATGCTACCCCCTTGTGGAGTAGATGAGATTAGGGGACAACCTTGTCTACTAGTTGTGCTATGAATAAGAAGATGGACTGGAGTCTTCCTTGTAAAACCCTTATTTGTTTTAATGTTTTTGGTGCCTCCATTTCAAGGATTTCTTTGACCTTGGTAGGATCTATTTTAATCCTTCTCATAGACACAATATACCCAAGGAGCTTTCTTGATTATACTCCGAAGACACACTTCTTTGGATTGAGTCTAACTTTGTATTCCTCTAACCTATCAAAGATGGAGCCCAATACGGCTATGTGATATCATATTTTCTTGGATTTAGTCAATATATCATCCACATAATCTTCTATAGTTTTATGGATCATATCATGAAAGATTAGTGTCATGGTCCTCTGATAGGTTGCTCCTACATTCTTCAACTCGAACAATATCATATTCTAGCAATATTTCCCCCATGGGAAAGTGAAAGCCATTTTATGTTGGTCATATTTTGCTATCATGATCTAGTTGTAGCCTAAGAATCTGTCCATCAACAATAGCATCTCATGTCCTACTGTCATATCCAAAATCATGTCAATGTTTATAAGTGGAAAGTCATCCTTGGGGCATGATTTGTTTATATTTCTAAATTTTTTACAGATGCGGATGCCCCCAATGGGCTTTGAAATAGCTACAAGATTGGAGACCCACTCTAGATAATCTATCGGTCATATGAACCCTGCATCTAGGAGCTTTTGAAATTCCATTTTGACCAACAATGCTATTTGGGGATGCATCTTCTTGAGATTTTGTATGATTGGCTTTGCTTCAGGTTATATAGCTAGGTGATGAACCACAACCTTTGGATCAAGCCCACACATGTCCGTATAGGTCCATGTAAATTTTATTTTTCTTTCTTTTAGGAACACAACTAGAAGTTCTTGTTCTTTTGTGAGAAGTGACTCTACATAGAATGTTATGTGTGGTAGTTCCTCTGTTCCCAAGTTGACTAGATTACACTTCTCGGCTAATACTGTTGACTTCTCTTGATGAATTGCACTAAGATGAAGATTGAATCCTTCATCCTCTGGCGCCTTAGAAAGGTTTTCACCATTGGATACATCCTTTATTTTAATTTTTTTGGGTTAGAGAATGCCACACTATGGTTTTCACTCAATGACCTAGAGATTATTCTCATATTTTTGCTTTTGCAGCTGAAGGATTCAATCGTTTCCCCGTAATAACCCTGTGTGTCTAGTATGATATCAACCCAGCCTTGTGATCTCTATATGGTATCATATCCCATAATCCCATGAATTCCAAGAGTGCCTCATCATTTTCAAATGTATCCAAAATTGGTGGTCCTCGTTGGTTGTAATCGATGAGTTGAGGATAGACTAGTTTTATTTCATGGGTTTGATGGTCTGACTCAAAAGAGAAGGTACTAATAATGAGCAGGGAGGAATCTTAGAAAAGAATAGGTAAGTTAGCTATGGGATCCTCATCACGAATACACACATCAATTATGTCAAATGTAAAGTTGTCTAATGGTAGACCTGTGGATACTGGTGATTGAAGGGTGGCTGTTGATAGCAAAGTGGGAGTTTTGACCTTTTTAACTGAGGCACCTTTTCCAAGTATGGTCACCTTTGGAGGGGTACATCCGAGACCAAGATTTCTTGTTTGCTTCTTAGTGACAAGAGGTTCAAACAGGTTGTCATTTTTCCCAAGTTTCTTGTTTCTATCATAGCCCATACTGAGCATCATTTGTAGTCCTTTGCTACTCACATCCATCAGAAGATTAGGTACGGGCCTTTCATCTTGATATAGGAGACTGGATATGTCTCTTTCATCTACTATTTCTTGACTTATATCCCCCCAATTTCTGAATCTAGAAGAGTTTTCTTTGAAGGTGTGAGATGATGTTTTAGCTGGTTGGGGTTTCCTGTGAGTCCTAGGAGATTGAGGTAACTCCCCTATGACAAAAGTACTTTTCTTCATTCTATAATCCCCACACCCATTGTCTTGGATAGTGACCTTGATTTTAGAGATATCGGGAATGGTAGGTGTCTTTGTCTTAGAAGTGGAGGCTAACATAGCTGGGTCTACATACAGAGTGGTAGGGCCTTCATCATTCTTTGGGACTTGGGGGAATTTATAGTATTTTTCTTCCAAGCTTTTGTAGTAGGCAAAGGATTTAGGATCACCATGAATTGTGACCTCTTGATTTTGATATGGGAACTTGACGCACTGATGGAAGGTGGAAGTGACTTCTTGCATCACATGGATCCATGGATGCCCCAGAAGGAAATTATAAGGTAAATCAAGGTCAAGGACCTAGCATGTGGTTTCCATAATGGCTGGCCCTACTTGAATCAGGAGCTAAATAGTTCCCTGAGAAACTCTTTCCTGATCATCATATGCTCTGATTTTGATGCCCTTACCCTTTTCAATGGCATCCTCTGAGAATCCTAGATTCTTTATTATTTTGAGGGAACAAATGTTTAGACCCGCACCCCCATCGGCCAAGACAATTTTGAATTTGTTTTTATGAACCAGGACTTCAAGGTGGAAATCATGATTATGAGATGGTTGGGTGGGGAAATCCTGATTAGAGAACATTAGGAGACTTGGGGTGGTGATATTTCTGACCATAGCTTGGAACTGGTCAGCATCAAGATCCGCGGAGATGGTGGATGAAGCCAATGCTTCCTCTAAGATTTTTCTATGTGCAGGTGATATCTTTAGCAACTCCATGATGGAGATTTGAGTAGGGGTTCTTTTTAGCTAGTCTAGGACATTGTAGCCATTTGGAACGGATTTTGGATTGGAGGTGGATTCCCTAGGTGGCTGTGATGATCCAACAATGATGACTTTACTGTCGCATGTGGTGACTCCACAATCAGCTTTGGCTCCTTTGATGCTAACAATAGTGACCATTTCATCAGCAGATGCGACAACATGATCATACACATGGTTCACATTGGCATACTTGGTATTTCCACAGTTGTTTCCTTGATTATGATTCGACATCGGATTCGTGCATATTTTTAGGTCCTAATTTCCACCTACTTGCTCAACATTTATGATCTTATAATCAATGAGGTCTTGGATCAGATTTTTTAACCTCATACAACTGGGTGTTGTGTGCACCTTGATTTTGTGGAAATCACAAAGGTGATTCTCATTGTACCACGGTGGTTTCACTTGGGGTTTCTGATAGTTCTCATAAGTGGGAATCTTGATGATATTTTTGTTTATCAATTTACTCATGACCTATTCAATTGGTTCCCCAAGGGTTGTGTACTTTCACTTGGGGGATTTTTGTTTCGTGGGGGTGGTCCCCCTTGATTGTTTAGATTGTTTATTTGATTATTTGGTGGTTGTTGTGATACTACGTTGGCTTTCGTATTGTTACGACTATTGTTTTTCGATTGTTGGTACATTTGGGTGTTTTGTTTCAGAGCACTGATTAGGACCTTGACACCCACCACACTGTCATTTGTGACATTTGTATTCTTCACCCAAGTGTGACATTTT
>VDFB02370378.1:0-47772 GCA_007258455.2 Sequoia sempervirens | reverse complement strand
CAAATTATTGCACTTACAGATTATATTAAATGTGATCCTCCATACCATTTGGTTTGATGTTCTCTCTCTTTATGGCATTCCTCTATTTGTACCTACATTCTTCGCTATGCCATAAATATTTTACCTATTTATTTATCTTTTCTTTGTCTTGTGTTTTCCTTTTGGGGATGATTCAAGGCGTTGAGACACTCATGTCTCTTCCATGTTGAGCCAAAATATTTTCCTTTATCTTTTTTTTGTCTTGTGTTTTCCTTTTGGGGATGACACAAGGCATCGAGACATTCATGTCTCTTCCATGTTGACCTGAAAGGTTTTTCTTTGTTTTCACTCTCTTGGTGTCATTCTTCCAACTCTATGCATATTTGGGGAAGGATGATCTAGTTTCAAGCTATCTTACAAACATTGTAGCAAGAACATACTAACCCAAAATCCATAGATCCCTCATGTGTTTGAGTTTCATTTCGGGGGAAACCCCTTCCTTTTTCATGACATAGCTTTATTTAGAAACATATGAGTTGGCATAGGGCTTTGTAGGTTAACTCTCATGTCTTCTTTGTTGTTAACATTTATCATTTTCTACTTTAAAGTAATTGCTCACATCATGGTGTTTATCAATTTCTTTAAAGTGGGGGCATATATTGACATTATTCTTTTGCATTTCATGTTTCATTGTGTAGTCTTCTTACTTCATGCGATGCGTCCTTTGCTTTATGGTTGAAATTGGGTGTGATTTCCCTCAAGAGTGTGATCTCTCTTAGCATATTCAATTCCTCTTAGTGGCTTGATGTGACACACTGCATTCCCTAAGTTGTGACTCTTCTTTTCTTTGATTGGTCCTCTCTTGGAGGCATTAGGTACAATGTTCCCAAAGTTAAGACCTTACATGAACTAAGCAAGGCTCCTTCAAATTTTCATTACACTATTGTTGTATTTGCATTTTTTGTTATATGGCCACCTTGCATAACAAAATTTGCATGCCTATGGAGCCATCTTGTTTTTTCATGAATTTCAAGCATACAAAGTTTTTCTTTCCTCATGAAGCTTGAAGTTCATTATTGTGTGGCACCTTATCAAAGTTATCAAGAGGTGTAGCTTTGGTATGGTTGGATAGGAAGCTGATCCAAGGCATGAATTTCCCATAGCCACTCATGCATGTGTGTGTAAACACATACTAGTCATGTGTGTATGTGTCTCACCTCTTTGGATACTCACCTAGCAAACAACCTAGAGTTCTATTGCCTTAGAGTGAGCTTTCATTTTTGAACAAACAACCTAGATCTAATCCACATCATGATGGATAAATGGTCGAAGCTTGATCCACCCTCCTTTTGTGTTTTTTTTTTTCTTCTCTTCATTTATTTGGTAGTGTATGCTTATGCCTTGTTGTTGCTCCTTATATCACTTTTCATGTGTGTTCTTTTGTACCTATGTTGGCTTTTCATAGGATTGTGATCTTGGGGGCTTGATCATCCCTCTTCATCATTTTCATCCTATCTTACTAACATTGCTGCACTTGGACCCCTCTTGATGCAATTTTTTCTACTTTAGTGTGAGTTTGAAGCAAGTTCATCCTCTCACTAAAATGGGGACTAAATATGGCATCAAAAAAAGTATTCCTCGACTTGCTTGTTTGGGCCCTCCTTGTTAAATTAAGCATAATTTTGCCTTGATTTAGTCTTGTAATGTGTTTGACACGTTCACATTAGGTCTTGGGCCATTGTGAGCTAAATGAATTTAATTGTACCATATTTAACCTATTTTGTAAAGTATTGTTCCCCAATTTTACACTTATTTAGGGTTTTCATTATTAATTGGGCTTCTTTATGTCTTATTTAATGCATGTTTCTGAGGATAATCATAACATAAACCAACATCCAATCATAATTCATGTCTTTTTAGGTTGTGTGGCCATGATTTAGTGATCTAGGACTCATACACCACCTTGGGAATATGGGTCCCACCTAGGTTTTGGGGCCATGATCCTGATTTCACATGAATCTAAGCAATTTTGAAAATGTGTCCCATTATTAATTCCTAATGGGACTCATATGCCACTTCTAGCACATATGAGTCCCATGTGGCCCAAAATTAAAGTAAATTCAAATTCTTGGTGGGGTTTTATGCTCCTAGATCTAATGCTAGCTTGTAGTGTTGTAATTTCCAGAAATTTGGTATAAACAAGTATAAGTACAAGGTTATTTCACTCATTTTTTAACCTAACAAGAAATTAAGTGACCTAAGTATTCATGCATCCTAGCAAATTTGAGTTCACAAGATCATTCAAGTGTTTACAAGAGAAATCAAGAGTCTTCAAGAGTTGATTATGAAGTGCTTTGGAGCATAATTCAAGTATCAATCATAATGTCAAAGTCATCATGCATCATTTTTTTTTTGAGATAAAACTTGTGATGTAGGGTTTCATGATTCAAGCTAACATTCAATTCAAGATCCATCACATTCAAGCAAGAGTCAAGATCTACATCTGTTGGAGCCACTTCATACATGTTTGCAACACTTTGTTGCTAGGGTTTGGTGAGTTGCAATATTGCATTTTATTCATTCATAATTCCTTTATTTTATTTGATTACATTACAAGGTTTGATTACCAAAATGGGGTTTGACCAAGCAAACCTCTTTCGACTAACAAAACAACATTTTCCCCTCTCTCTAGTGTTTGATTTGTAGATCTAGGTTGAAGACATATTCAAGAGAAAGCTTGGAGAAAGTTTCCAAAGTGTTCAAAGATGTCAAAGTTATCACCTGCTTTGGAGATCACAAAAAGACATCTATAGGTTGCAAATAAGAGATTCAAACTTGGAAATAAAGTGGAGAAGATATAGTAGAGATTGAAGAGTAGATTCAAAATTTGAATTTCTAGAAAAGTTGAAATGGACTGATATGCTACTTCTAGTGTATGAGTCCCAGTACAATGGAATTTGTAGATTTAAGGTGTTCTAGAAATATCTTTTCTATATTTTTTTTCCTACCAATAAACCATAATCTAGGACTAAATCGCCCAAATTGGCATATGAGTCCCAATAGACAATAATTTCAATGTTTTCAACATTTCAAGTTTTCATTCAGGTCTCTTCAGATTCCTAGGTGCACACTTATGATTTCTTAGGTTTGTGTTTTTATTGACATGCTTTCCTAGGTCATTTATTGAAGTTTTTCATTAAATTAGGTTTTAGCATTAGGTCTTGTATTTCATTAGTCTTTCCAAGCCTTAGCTTGGTGGTGAACTCCTATCTAGTCATTAATTATACCCTAGGACATCCCTATTGTAGATCTCTTTCCCCTTTGCATCCTTGGATTGAGATTTCTAGGGTTTCTTGGAGTGAAACAAGAGTGTGAAGTAGGAACCCTATCCCCTTAAAGGTGTGGCCCCCTACTCCCCATTATTTCAAGTATGAAATGTTGTATTTAAGTGATCCAGGTGGATCTCAAGAATCTAAAAAATGAACTATTCTAGATTCCCTTAAAATCATCATTATGTCGAAGTGCTCAGAAAATTAGACTCAACGCAACTTGAACGAGTGAAAAAGGAGTTCATACGTTTGAGTTATGGCTAGTCAAAGTCTAGTCAAAACTAGGTATAGGGAGCCAATCAGGAAGGCAACAAATTTGACCGACTCCAAATCAGTCAAAAACAACATCAAAGCAAAGAGCTCGATGACACACACACAACAATGTTCATTTCATCGAAATATGAGCTCATACGTGAAAGTTATCGCGAGTCAAAGTGTGGTCAAACCTTGCAACCTGGCAAGTATTTTTAGGTGAAAATTTGACCATCTTGAAATTCATCAAAAACAACATCAAAATGAAGAGATTGTTGCCACAATCTCGACACCACTCGTTTCTTCAAAAATGAAGCATGTACGTGAAAGATATGGCCAATCAAACTTTGTAGTTGACCAAGTTGACAAGGTGGTACAAGTGATGATGTCATCATGATGTCAACATGTTGATGTAGTAGATTCGTACCATATGGAAATGATGTGGACCAATCCTAGCATGACATATGGCATCCATACAGTAAGCTGGTAGCTGACATGGATGACTGATGTGGAAGGTGACGATGACATGGACTGGTTTATGTCAATGAATCAGATCGTTCCATGTGGCACATCATTTGGGTGCCACGTGGCACCATACTCCATCCTATGGAAATTGAACACTCCATTTGTTTTATTTATCAAAAAGGTAATGGTGGGGGTTGAACCTATGACCCCCACATCTCAAACCTAGTGCCTCGCCATTATACCACGTGTCTTGCCTCTAACCAGATATGGGTGTCAGTTTGGTTTGTAAAAAACCAAGTGGTAGGGGTTGAACCCCCAACTACCTAGGCACTAAAATTGCTTGGCCCCCACTACGCCATTTGGTGTTTCAAATATATATATGCGGTGGGTGTTAGTTGTCAAGTGGTTAGGCTCGAGGCCTAAACTAAACAAGATTAAAAGTGGTTATTAGTAAAGAAAAAACCCAACCAAGCCTAAGGGGGAAAATAATGCTATAGGGATAAGGGCTTAAATACAAATTTAAATGTTTTTATAAAGGTGGGTTGTTGTTTTATTTGTAATAAGAGAGATTGGTTAAAATCTCACCTTAAATGGGGAAAATTACAAAATTTATGGTTTTAGCCCAAATGGAAAAATCTCAAATATAAAAGGGAATGCTAGGGAGGCATTCCATCATCAAAATTTGGGGTTCAAGTTCTCTCATTCAAAATATCGGGTTCTTCATATTGAATTTAGAATGATGCATTAAGGATCTATTTCAGAGTCGAGCATCCAGATGAAGGCATTCGAGTGATGAGAATGTTGCAGGACGACCTAAGAGAATAATTGTAATTTCAAAGCTCTATGTGGATATGTCAAAAGGATATGGTATTTGCACTTGAAGGATTGTCATACGAAGTCCAGTTTGAAGAATTCTCTCTTACAATGCTGAAGAAGATTCCTACATATCCAATGTCAGGTATAATTAGAATGTTTTAATACTTGGCTATAGTCTGGAATGGTGAATTAAGAACTAGGATTGCATCTGTTGTTATTGTTGGAAGCACTAGTACAATGTGGATTTAGGGAGCACTTATAGGGCTTGAAACTTCCTGGCAATCATAGCTTGTATATGTAGTCAAAAGACTAGGTGTTGTAAGCAATTTGCAGGTTCAACATTAATGGAAAATTGATCACACTTATTGAGCGGATTTGGAGACATAGCCCTGAGAGGTGAACTCCATAATCAAATGTGTCCTGCTCTCTTGGTTTTACTTGGATGTTGATTATGGTTCTTTATTCCACATTTAAACTAAGTTAAATTGGTTAAGTGAAAGGCACTAATCAACAAGCTCAATAGGTTGATGGATTGAGTTTACACATTGGATTTAAACCATTAATTAAAGATCTTGGTATAGATTTCGATTCAAGTAAGTTAAGTAACTATTTTCAAATATGATAAATGAAGAAATTAATTGAGTAAGCACACTCTAAAGTTTTCGGATCAAGTGGTATCAGAGTAGTTTTTGAGCTCAAGTTTGGTTAAGTGACTAGTTTGACAAGTTTGCTAGTTAGCTCAATTTGCTTAGTTTATTTGGTTAAGTAGATTACCAATTTGTGCAAGTTTGTTAGTTTGGCCAATTTGATAGTTTTTTGGTTTGCAAGTATGTAAGTGTCACAGGTGTACATCCAAGAGGATGATGACATCTGAACAAGGAAAATCTTCTAAGGTGACAATGTCTACATCCATAATTGATGACTTCTTTGCCATGAAGAGGATGATCAAAGCACTCCACCAAGATAAGTCCGAGAGGCTTCAAGAGATCGAGGAAGCCAATTAGTGTCTCCAGTTGGAAAATTCTAAGTTAAGGAGTCACCTTGAAGACTTGGAAGATGAGAAGAGGAAGTTACACTTGATGTTGTAGAGTGTTGTGGAAGAGCAGATGGGAGAAAGTTCTGCTGTCAAGATTCCTCCCAGGATTGAAGATCTTGACATTTGTACTTTTTTTCCACACTTAGAGGATTCCTCATATGTACCCCTCACATAGCCTAGAATTTTGGAGGCTTCATCTGCAATAGTTTAGAAGGAGCTATTGGAAAAACAATCAGGGAGTTGATCAAGCAACATAAAAGGTAATAAATGAAGTAAGTTCAATTCCTTCCTTTAACCATGATCATGCTTTTGTAGCATTTGAAAAACATACCAAGGGTATCGGTATGAAGTTGCTGACGAAGATGGGCTTCACTGGGAAAGGCCTTGGAATGCATGTCCAAGTGATAGATAATCCCATAGAAGTGGTAGAATGACCTTCTCATATAGTACTAGGTTACGATAAAGAAGAAATTGGAGAAAGTTCCAAAACCATGTTTGTGAGAAGTTCTTCAAGTGACGAGTCAGTGCAAAAAGAATTGCCACAAGCTAAAGGTGGAATGCACTATGATAATAATAGTGGCTACAAATCATCTCCTACGAAAGATGAACATGATAGAGGAAATTCTACAACAGATTATCTTTAGTAGTTCGACTCAGAACCTGACAAAGGAAAAGCGAGTTCTCCTAAGTAGTTTAGTGCTCAAGATGGTTAGGGGAAATCCAAAGGTGATGAATACTTTAAATCTATTGCTGATTTTGAAAGTAGTGATTCTTTTGTACCAACCTTATAGAATATGAAACCATGCACATTTTTTCATGCACATAACAACTGTATAGCAAGGTGTAGCAAGAAGTAGAGGCTTTGTAGAAATTTAGTCATGCAAGCTAAGGAGACAGCAAGGCATGCATTACACCTTCAACGTTCCTCTCTGAAGAACAAAAAAATGTAGGACAAATCGTGAAATTATTGTACTCACTACAAAATCAGTGGGCATTGGGTTGAGAAATGCTAGAAGCTGCACCCATAACTTCAGAAATCACTGAGGCCTACAAAAGGACCCAGTCAATAGGAGGTTGCAGAGGTAAAGGTAGGACTTGTGGTTACCATCCCTAAGGTAGTCCGTGAAGAACTTCAGCAAAAACAGGATCAACTAGAAGTGGGAAGTTCCTTTGTTCAGCTCCATAAGAGACGGGAAAACATGTCGACTATATAGTTGTGTCAACTTTGTTTTATGTTACCTTTTAGATTTTGGTAAGATGTTAGTATATGTAAAACTAGTATGGTTTTTGAGTGGTAATGGAATTTTTTGCAAGTATTTGTATGAAGTTATATTCCTGTAAGGTTGAGATTTGTACGGCTTTTGAAGCCATATCCCTTGTAATATGAAGAAGAATACTTAAAGAATTCATTTTGTAGGTTAAGATTTGTTGCTTGTAGATTTATGGTAGTCCTCAAGTGGTTGATAATAATTCATGAGGTGAGAATATGTCACTAAGCTTCTATTGAAGAAGGAGATATTTTTGTAAAGATAGATAGACCATCTACACATTAGGACACATAGTTTTAGAGTATGGTCAAGAGTGAGTTGTATGTTCTCAGCTTCAAGACTCAGTCCAGATCATGCTTGAAGCTTAGTTTGATCTTAGGCAGATGATGATTGAAAAGGCCTACAAGGGGCGATGCTTTTCAATAGCCTTGTTGCTATGACAGGCATGGTCAAAGCTGAATGGTGAAGCCTTGAATCAGCCATTCTGAAGTACAAAGGTGAAGGAATGTATCAAGCTGAAGCATCGTTTGCCATTGTTTGAGTAGTTCATGAGCAAGGAGGAGCATCAGTTTTATGCCAGAATCTTCTTTGGTACTGTTGAGGCCCTGTTGATCTACATAATGTAGAGACAGAAATGTTTCAAAGGAATAGTACACTTTTGGAGACCAAAATTTCTTCAGTGGGGAGGTCTAATCTAAGTGGCTCTCAAGAACCTAAAAATTGAACTATTATAGATGCCCTAAAAATCATCACCATATCAAATTGCTCGGAGGGTGAAGCCCCAATAGTGGTTTACAATTCAAGTGAGGAAGTAAAACTCACAAAAATGACCCCAAAGCAAAAAAAGTGATTTTGGGGGTTCGTACGAACCTATAGGTTCGAGCAAACCCATTAGAGGTTCACCTGAACTAGGGTTTGACCGAACCCCTTTGAATTTTGACCATCAAAAAACCAAAAAAAAATGCATAGCAAAGGGGTTCGAACAAACCCCTTTTAAGGGGTTCGCTCAAACCCCTAGGGGTTCGTACGAACCTCCCTTATCCCTCATCCCTCCCTCAGACACAAAAAAACCCTAAATTTTGGCACTTCAGAGCTCGGATTGAGGATGAAAATGGAGGAATCTTCACAAACCCAATTGGAATCAGGTAGTCCTCAGAATGAGCTATCCAACAAATATAATTTTAATATGTTTTGGTTTTATTATGTATTTGTTTTTTTAGTTTTATTAAACATAGGTTTTACATTGAAAATGAAGGTCTTTGTTCTACACATGTGGAAAAATAGCAGATTATCAATTTTTCTTTTAAAAAATATGAGTGCCCCAGATATTGAAGTCTTTTATCTAACAAAAAAGAAAGAAAAGAGTTTTGATATATACAAAAAAGGTTACGCATTATACGGTCGCATTATGTCAGAATTGTAATTGGTTTGACTTCAAAACTTGATTAAGGAAAAAAATTTCAATAAAAAACTATCTAACCAAGTGGAAGCACTAGATATTGGAGTTAAAAATCTAAATTCAAAAGAATTAGAATTGTATCCTTCATGGAAAAAATGTTATGCATTATATGTTGTGCATCACATTTTAAAAATGTTGTTTTTTGAAAAAAACCAGTTTTTGTGGGAGATGGAAAAAGAAGTACAATGTGATTCCAAAATATTTGAAAAAAATATTTTTAGAATCTACAGACAAAATGTGATGAGACTCTAGTTTTCATCATCTTCAAATTCCTCACGGTTTAGTCGCTATAGGTGCCCGAATGTGAAGATTTAGTTGAAAATAATAATTTCAGTGTCTAGTTTGGCCAAAAATTGTAAACCACTATTGTGGGATCACCTTAGAAAAATGGACTCAACACAACTTAAATAGGCAATAAAAGAGTTCATACATCTGAGTTATGGCTAGTCAAAGTATGGTCAAAACCAGGTATAAAGAGCCAGTCAGGAAGTCAACAAATTTGATAGACATAGAATTAGTTAGAAATGATGTTGAATTGAAGAGCTCAACAACACGAACCCAACAATGTTCATTTTGTTGAAATCCAAGCTCGTATGTGAAAGTTATCGCGAGTCAAGGTTTGGTCAAACCTTGCAACTAGGCAGTTATTTTTAGGTGAAAATTTGACAATCTCAAAATTCATAAAAAATAATACCAAAATGAAGAGCTTGTTGCCACAATCCTAATGCTGCTCATTTTGTCGAAAACGAAGCATGTACGCGAAAGATATGGCTAGTTAAACTTTGCAGTTGACCAAGTGGTACAAGTGATGATATCATCATGACATCAACATGTTGACACAACATATCATACCATACAAACATGACATGGACCAATCCTGGCGTGACACATGGCATCCATATAGTAAGCTGGCAATAGATGTGGACGACTGACATGGAAGATGACGATGACGTGGACTAGCTTATGTCAACAAATTAGATTGTGCCACATGGCACCATACTCCCTCCTTCCATAGTTGAATACTCCATTTGTTTTATTTATCAAAAAGGTAATGGTGGGGTCAAACCCGTGACCCCCACATCTCAAACCAAATGCCTCGTCATTATACCACGCATCTTGCCTGTAACCGAATATGGGTGTTGGTTTGTTTATTTTAAAATAGTTGAAAATTGGTTTGTAAAAAACCAAGCAGTGGAGGTTGAACCCTTGATTGCCTGGCCACTAAAAGGCTTGGCCCCAACTACGCCATTTGGTGTTTCAAATATATATATGTGGTGGGTTTTAGTTGTCAAGTGGTTAGGCTAGAGGCCTAAACTAAACAAGATTAAAAGTGGTTATTAGTAAAGAAAAAACCCAGCCAATCCTAAGGAGCCCGAAAATGCTAAAGGGATAAGGGCTTAAAAGCGAATTTAAATGTTTTTATTAAGGGGGGTTGTTGTTCTATTTGTAATAAGGGAAAATGGTTAAAATCTCACCTTAAAGGGGGAAAATTAAAAAATTTATGGTTTTAGCCCGAATGGGAAAATTTCAAATATATAAGGGAATGCTAGGGAGGCATTCCATCATTGAATTCTAGGGTTTGAGTTCTCCCATTCAAAAGATTGATTTCTTCATATCAAACTTAGAACGATGCATTGAGGATATAGTTTAGATTCCAACATCTAGATGAAGGCATCCGAGTGATGGGAATGTTGCAGGATGACCTGAGAGAAGAATTGTGATTCTGAATCTCTATGTAGATACGTCATAAGGCTATGGTATTTGCACTTGAAGGAGTGTCGTACGAAGTACAATTTGAATACTTCTCTCTTACAATGTTGAAGAAGATTCCTGTGTATCCAACATTAGGTATAATCAGAATGTTTTAATACTAGGCTTTAGTCTGGAATGGTGAAATAAGAACTAGGATTGAATCTATTATTATTTTTGGAAGCACTAGTACAGTGTGGATTCAGGGAGCGCTTGTAGGGCTTGAAAATTCTTGGCAGTAACAACTTGTACATGTAGTCAAAAGACCATGTGTTGTAAGCAATTTGCAGGTTCAACATTAATGGAAAATTGATCATGCTTATTGAGTAGATCTAGAGATGTATCCCTAAGAGGCGAACTCTGTAATCAAATGTGTCTTTCTCTCTTGGTTTTACTTGGATGTTGATTATGGTTCTTTATTCTGCATTTAAACTAAGTGAAATTGGTTAAGTGAAAGGAACTAATTAGCAAGCTCAGTAGGTTGACGGATTGAGTTTACACATTGGATTCAAACCATTAATTAAAGATATTGGTATAGATTTGGATTCAGTTAAGTTAAGTAACTATTTTCAAATATGATAAATGAAGAAATTAATTGAGTAAGCACACTCTAAAGTTTTTACATCATTAAGCACCAATATATTTTATAATTTTTTTTTATCATTATACACTTATGCTAATAAGACATAGTGTTGATGTAATGCCCTCCCAAAAATAAACCAATAAAATACAAATAAATAATTAGATTTAGGAATTAATTCTATTATAATATAATCAAAGACAAATTACTTGCACTTTATTTTAATATGATATGAATGAGTCCACGTACAATTTTTTTTACAACATAAAAATATATACAAATGACAATAGAGGGTGGAAACCATATCCGATAGACTATAATTGGTCACTATAATAAAGGAATACAATGCATGAATAAAGCATAAAGTTAAATATTTTTATGTTTACAACTACATGTTTTTTTTCAATAGGAAAAGTTGAATCGATTTTCCAAAATTTCTACCCAACATTGAAATGCCTAAACCAAAAAAAACATTTCTAGCAATTCAAGTTTATAGAGAAATGAATATTATTCCTAGACAAGTGCATGTAATAGCAATACTAGAGAATAAAAATTTGAATACTTGGACAAGTATTAATTGATGCTGAGATTGAATAAAAAGATTATCAAAACATTTTATCTAGAATACAATCTCAACAATGAATTTAGTTATAATGTAGCTTCTACAAACATAATTAGTCCTCTAATTAGTTTTGCATCCTTAATTACAATCTTTGTAGTCTCATAGAATAGACAACTATTGTGCAATCCATCTCACAATTAGTAGTATATAAAAAAAGAAGTAAATTACTTGGATCTAATATTGATCTCTATAATTTCCTTCTGCTTACAACTAGAATTTATCTTTTATAAATTTGCAACTCTTGAATGGACCAAAAATCATCTTTGGATCAACACTATGTAAAGGATTTACATATATGAAATGTTCTTCAACAAACCCAATTCACCCTCTAAAACCCGCAACCCAAAATAGAGCAGCCTAGAACTGTTCACCACCCAATCGTAGGATGAAGAAGTTCACCCCCAAGCAAGAGACAAAGCCCATATGCAAAAATAAAAATGATAGAACAATGTACATTAATCATAGCACATTCACAGAGAACCCACACATGAGATTTTTCAAAGGGGAGAAGGGGGATTCCCTTCCCTCTTGGGGAATAAATTTCACAACTCCATTTATTTTCATCTCCAACTGCAACACAAAACCTTCTCAATCACAACACCCAATTCACATCTCCTTCCCAACCAACCATTCCAACACTCCATCCTTCATCTAAAATAATTCACAACACAACCACATTCATTATCTACTCCTCCCATTACCACACATATTCACATTCTATCACAATTCCCCTAGAGAGGCTCTACACCCTCCTCAACCCCACATGAAGGAGGCTCTCATCCTATAGGCGAGATCGACTCCATATTCAAACCCAAAACCCCCATAACACAAACAAGAATAACATGAACAAAAAAGAAAATACACACACTCCCAACACAATAGCAAAATTTGCTAACATTTCATAATCTCATAGAAAATAAAAGAATCAAATCTCAAGCTTACCTTGGCTATCCAAGTTAGGATAAGCCCAAAAACCCAATCCAAATACTTCTTCCCAAGAAAGATCCCTTTTTCCCTTTCCTTCTTCACCCAAATCCAAAAAGAAAAAAATAATCTTTACAAACTTACTTTCCCCAAGAAGAATCAAGCGAAATTTCAAAAAGAATGAAGAGGAATAACCATACCCAAATCCCTCTCTAAAATAGAATTTCCCACATCCCTTCAACTTCCTTCTAAAATGAAAAGGTCACTCAAAGTTAAAACATAATTCTCTCCACAATAATAAAAAATCAAACCACACTCAACATAAATCCTCCCCCATTTTAAAAATTAAAAATCAAATATATTTCTAGCAAATGGACTTTGCCTCCAATTCTTAAGGACTTGGGCTACTCACCAACAACATCTCAATAAAATCATTAGTACACTTTCGACAATAATAATCAAAACATTAAATATAAACTTTGAATTTTTCTAACATCACATGATTACGAAATCTATCATATTAATTAAAGGAATTTATTCTTGCAAAAATTATACATTTAGCCAAAACATTTTATAATCAGTCTATTTTATTAAATACACATATCATATCATTAATAAGCAAATAAATGCCTAAACACACATAGATTAACTCCTTTTTCTTTAATCCAAAATGATAATATCGATGCACCAACCATCACACTATAAAATATGAAATTAAACCAAAGTCTCTAAAGTAACACTAGCTATGACCTACATTCTCCCCCTCAAGTCTCAAGCTTCCTCCTAAAAGATAGCAAAAAGATGTGGAAATAAAGATCTCATTAAAGATGGTAAAGATGGATTGTACTAAAAAAAACAATCTTTACACACCTACTTTCCCTGAGAAGAATCAAATGAATTCTTGAGAAGAATGAAGAGGAATAACCATACCCAAATCCCTCTATAAAATAGAATTTCCCACACCCCTTCAACTTCCAAAATGAAAAGGTCACTCAAAGTTAAAACATAATTCTCTCCACAATAATAAAAAGAAATGAAACCACACTCAACATAAAACTCCTTCCCCATTTTAAAAATTAAAAATCAAAAATATTTCTAGCAAATGGACTTTGCCTCGAATTCTTAAGGACCTGGGCTGCTCACCTGCAACATTTCAATAAAAAAGCATTAGTAGTACACATTGGGCAATAATAATAAAAACATTAAATATAAACATTGAAGTTTTTCAGCATCACATAATTATGAAATCTATCATATTAATCAAAGGTATTTATTCTTGCAAAAATTATACATTTAACCAAAACATTTTATAATCAGTTTATTTTATTAAATACACATATCATATCATCAATAAGCAAATAAATGCCTAAACACACACAAATTAACTCCTTTGTCTATAATCCAAAATGATAATATCTATGTACCAACCATCACACTATAAAATATGAAATTAAACCAAAGTCTCTAAAGTAACATTAGCTATGCCCTGCAGTTGAATATGTATATATATATTTCACTCAACATATCCTAATTTCCACTTATATAAAATATATCAAATAAAATTTAGGTTTATTGTCACCTAATTCATACAAACATGGGATACCATTTTTAGAATCAAAATTTACATAATGATAATACATAATATCATAATCAACATTACATAGGTCAAAACATATCCAAGTAGAGGACATAAATAATCAAAATATTTTTTAATACAATAATATTACAAATCCTTGAATGGTTTTATGAATATGTCCTATTATAAAGTGATTAAATGACAAAAATATCATAATCATGCTATATTATGGAATTCGTCAAAATACTCTCAATATAAATATAATCTTGCTTCTAGCATGAACAATTCTCAAGTCAAGCCCAAAATAGTTGAATATATAAATCAATTAGATTGTCATATAAGGATGAACACTACCATATAATAATAATAGCATTCTTAACTTTTTGGTTTCATCTACCCTAGGGTGTAACCCAATATTCTCTTTCTAAGTGAACCTATTAAAATAAATTTACACAATTAATTTATAATATTATAAACAACTCATTAAAATCATCATTTTTATATAATTTGATGATCCTATCACTACATCTAATCATATTAATCTTGAAGAACAACTTTATTGTAGAAAAACTTAATAAAAAGTGCTCCACATACTTTGTATAATCTCTATTTAATATATTTTTTGATTAAATATCAATGATAAATGCATATTTTTTATTAGAAAAATATGCGAAACAAATTACAAACACTACCAATTCACCTCAAAAGTACAAGAGAAACACATAATTGATACTCAACAATTAAAAAAAAAAAACCTCTATGTGACACCACTAGTTATTGCATCTTAAAATGCCACGGATCTTGAGAATACCTAAGAAAAAATTTGTATTTAATTTTTTCTGTAATCCACACTAACCTTTTCCTCTACATTATCCATGGACACCCCATTCTCATGTTCATTCCATACCCAGGAAAATTGAACTTTTTCCAATGGCATACATTCATGCATGGCTGCTGTTGTATAAATCTCAAATGTGGTACTTATAAGAAAAATCAATATTTCAAATATCTTAAATCTCAAATAGAGGACCTCACCTCCCCTTCCGATGCCTGCACTTTCATCATCACTGATCTCGTCAATGATAAATGGTCACAGGATTGAGATTATATACAACTTAGCAGAATAAAACACTTTTTAATATTTCCGAACAGATTAACTTCAGTCAAAAGGCATGTTTAGAGAGGACCCACTGGTTTGTCACATGTCTGCACCAAAAAACAAAGACAGTCTGAATCATTTCTAACTTAAAAAAGGCTATTTGCAAGATAAGCCATGCTCGTGCTCAAAGATAGTAATGGAGATAATTACAGAAGTTCAGTGTGGGGACTTTCATGGCTCTGTGCAGATTGGATTTTGATATATATTATCAAGAAGAATGGACAGCATCCTACTTCGCCTTCTGGATGGGCTTTCTTCGACGGGTGGCCTCTGCTGGGGTGCGCCCAATGGTTCATGTCACTTTGAGATGATGCTGTACGAAGCTTTACTCTCAACCATTTTCCCTATATTTCTAAAGTGCGGTAACCTAACGGCTATGACAGGTAGTGAGCGTAGAAGGTTGACAAGCAGTTTCCCCGTACAACTTTATTCCTTACTAGTATATTTGTAGTTGTACGTAACTTCATAAGATTCACTTAAATTAGTCATTGGATTAGATGGATGTGTTGATGGTTTTAATATTGATAGGTAGGAGGTATTTTTCCACAGCGTGTCAAATTATGATATTGCTATCAGGATTCAACCGTGTAGTTTCGAGTCAGGTTTTAATATTAGTTATGGGCGTAAAAGGTTGATAGGTATCATTTGATAGAATTTTTTCCCCTCTTGTTAGATATGTTATTGTACACAACCTAACAAATTTCACTTAAACTAGTAACTGGGTTTAATGGGCATGTCCCATGGCTTTTATACTGCATCTATTTTATAAATAGATTGTTATCAATTTTTAATTGAAAGTTATCTTTCCAAAAATTAGCACATTCATAGAGGTTTATTTAGAGGTTAAATAGATTGTTATCAATTTTTAATTGAAAGTTATCTTTTCAAAAATTAGTACATTCATAGAGATTTATTTAGAGGTGTAATGAGTATTTCCACATTTAGCATACACATTTATAGAAATTTATTTAGAGGTGTAATGAGTATTTCCACATTTAGCATACACATTCATAAGTCCATTCGTGTCAGAGTGGAATTCAATTTTGATAAAGTGGGCATGGATGTGTAAATGAGCACAAGCACCAAGGACAATTGCCAAAGAATGAATGGTGGCAGATTTCAGGGTTATGATCATGTTTTCTTTGACCATTCTATTCAATCTCAAGAATATTTAAGACTATAGGAATCTGTTGGGTATTCATCCCCCTATTTTTTCATATGATTGGTGGGTTTGGAGGGAGACTAGACCTCGTGACCTCTTAAGAGTTAGTGATAGCAGATTTCTGCAATCCATGTAGATTATTGCATAAATTTTTTGGATTAGATTGTGTGTGAATTTTTGCATCAACCTTTGTTTCAAATCACACTCTTAATTCATCATGGATAAGAGAGCATAAGGATAACTTTATGCTTATTTATTTAAGAGTTATTTTATTTTATTTGGTAAATAGTTATTTTATAATTTTATAATTATAAGATTTAAGTTATAGTTTTTATTTTACTCAAGAATTATTTTATTTTGATTTAAGAGTTTTTTATGTAAGAATTATTTTATTATTTTAAAAAGTCTATGTATTATGGTTGAATTTCTACCTTATTTAAAATCAATTAGAATTCAATTCTTAACGATTTATTACAACTAAATTCTAGATCTCATTTGAAAATTTGAATATGGTATCATTGATGATCTCAATGTGAATCTACAATAAAGATAAATTAGAATTGAAGTACACCTCTAAATAGAATTTAAACTTACATCATAAAGTGTAGGTTGGTCTATAGTGGAATAATTCACTAGCCACAAGTAGGTTGTAACTTTGTATTTAATTTTATTCAATATTCTCATGAATGCAACTATAATCTTTTATAGAAATAAATACAATCCTTACAAAAAAAAATGAAAATTATAATAATTATAATTCATGTAAAAATGCATAAAGTAGCTCAAATAACTTTTGTGCATGTGATGGTGTATATGCACAAGTTATTGGGAATAAATCTACACCTTACACTATTAAATAATTTTAGTTTCTATCATGAAAACCAATTCATTCAATATTTATCAAAGAAATGGACTTCAAAAATTATCACATGTAAAAAAGAGATGGAACAACTTGTATTAAAAAACCTATCTATATAGTATACTCTTTTATATTTTGATTAAAAAATTGAAAATAACATTTCAATTCAATATAGATTGAATTAGAACAATAGTTAATTAGTACTTATATCAATACAGTGCACATGAGCCCCTCTATGGTGAGCCCCTTTACTGAGGAGTTTTTTCATGTAAGAATTATTTTACAGTTTAAAAAAATCTATATATTATAGTTGAATTTCTATCTTGTTTAAAATCAATTAGAATTCAATCTTTAATAATTTACTAAAACTAAATTCTATATCATTTGAAAATTTGAATATGGTATCATTAATGATATCAATGTGAATTTACATTAAGGATATATTAGAATTGAAATACAATTCTAAATAGAATTTAAACTTGTTGTCATCAAGTGCAGGTCATTCTATAGTAGAATGATTCTAACTCACTAGTCACAAGTAGGCTGTATGTTTGTATGTCAGTCTATACAATATTCTCATGAATGCAATCGCAATATTTTGTAGAAATAAAGACAATCCTTAATAAAACATAAAAAATTAATAAAAATTATAATTCATATAAAAATGTCTAAAATAGTTCAAATAACTCTTGTGCATGTGATGGTGCATATGCACAAGTTTTATAAAATAAATCTACACCTTATACTATTCAACAATTTGAATTTCTTTCATAAAAAACATTTTATCTAATATTTATGAAAGAAATCATGAACTTCAAAAATTGTCACAAAATACAAAAAAAAAAGAGATAGAGCTACTTAGGCAAAAACCTATCCATATAGCCTACTATATTATATTTTAATTAATACAATCAATATAAATTGACCAGATAAAAGAATTATCTAAGAAAATAGAAAAAAATAAATTATACACACAAGCACCGTATAGTGTAGTTACAGGATTGAGATTATATATAATTTAACGGAATCTGAATCATTTCTAACTTAGAAAAAAAGACTATTTGCAAAATAAGCCATGCTCGTGCTCAAAGATAGTAATGGAGATGCTTACAGAAAGTTCTGTGTGGGGACTTTCATGGCTCTGTGTAAGTTGAATTTAGATATATCTTATCAAGAAGAATAGGCAACATCCTACTTGGCCTTCTAGATGGGCTTTCTTAGGCGGGTGGCCTCTGCTGAGCCCACTGCTTCATGTCACTTTGAGATGATCTTGTACGAAGCTTTACTCTCAACCTTTATCCATATATTTCTAAAGCGCAGTAACCTAATGACTGTGACTATGACAGGTAGTGAGTTGTAGAAGGTTGACAAGCACCTTCCCCATGCAACTTTATTCTTTACTAGCATATTTGTAGTTGTACGTAATTTCATAAGTTTCAGTTAAAATAGTAATTGGTTTTGATGGATATGTTGCTAGTTTTTATATTAATAACGAGGGCAAAAGGTTGACAGCTGTCTTTTTTATGAATTTTCCTTCTTATTATATATGTCATTGTACATAACCTAATAACTTATACTTAAACTAGTAACTTGTCCCATGGTTTTTTATATTGCATCTACTTTATAAATAGATTGTTACCAATTTTGAATTGAAAGTTATCCTTCTAAAAATTATCATTCTTAGAGACTTATTTAGAGGTGTAATGAGTATTTCTACATTTAACATACACACTCATAAGTTCATTCATATCAGAGTAGAATCCAATTTTGATAAAGTGGGCATGGACATACAAATGAGCACAAGCACAAGAACGATGCCAGAGAATGAATGGTGGCAGGTTTTAGGGTTACGATCATGTTTTCTTTGGCCATTCTATTCAATCTCAAGAATATTTAAGATACATTATCTAAACATTCCAATAAAATTTCTTCTTCTAATCTTAGAATCTATTGTTACTTTACCTTTTTTTTTATAGTTAAAAGAATTATTTTATTTTACTTTAATAATTATTTTATTTTATTTGAAAATTTGTGTTTATTTATTTAAGAATTATTTTATTTTATTTAATAAATAGTTATTTTATAAAATTTTAATTAAAGAATTTAATTTATAATATTTCATTTTATTTAAGAATTACATTATTTTGATTTAAGAGTTTTTATGTAAAGACTATTTTATTATTATTATTATTATTATTATTATTATTATTATTATTATTTTATATTATAGAAATGTTCATCTACTTCTTCCATCTAATCTATTATCATCATGTTATTGTATGAGAGATATGACACATTGTCTTTTAATATATTATAATATCTTAGACATGTCATTTTGTAAGGAGAATAGCCACAATTGATACCATCATGGCCACAAGAAAGAACTATCCTATGTCATTGGATAGATGATGAATGATCTATGGAGTTTTTGGACCACTAAGTATTTTTTAGGAGAGAAACAATGTGAAGCCAATGGCAAAAGAGAGTTAAGGGCCAAGTGAATAATAAATACACAGGTGATAAATTTTGAAGTCAATGAATGCAACATTAATTGTTTATGGGATGAGGCAAAGATTTAGCTGATTTGTAGCATGAGTGATTGTGAATGACATCAAGTCACCAAGAATTAAGTAGGCCTTGTGTAGACACCATGGCATTTGCAATTCATGCTTTCAGTTGTGCAGGTTACAAAAGGTGATCCAAAGCTTGAAGATGATGCAACTTAGGGACCCAGAGGTCTAGAGAAAAGAATTTTAAAGAAAACCCAAAAAATCCATCTAAGTTAGCTTAATTACTCAAAGGAATTATGCAAAGAACACACTACAAATCTATCTTCCAATCTAAAAGCTAAAGACAAAGTTGAACTTAAAAAAATTGATATTGTTTACACGTTCGAATAAGAAAAAAATCATCTATTTTCTGTGTCCAATGTTTATAGTCTATAAACTTGATTGACAAAAAGTTATAAATATTTAAACATGATATTTCCACAATTCCTATACTAAATTTAAATATCTTTACTAAATTTAAATATTTTTAATAAAAATTGTTTTTACTTTTTCATATCAAAATTTTAAATCAAATTGTACAATTAATCATAATAAAATAAAATAAAATACCAGAATTTAAATACAATTAAAAAAACAAACTATACTTTAAGCAATTTAAAACAATATTAACTTGTAACAAATAATTAATTCTCCAAACTAAAACTCCTCATAAATAGTAAAAAAGATTGGTATTGAACAAAACAGATTACATATAATTTCGAACATAATCACTAACAAAATTGAGATTATAATACATAATTTAACAGAATCTGAACCAAATTAAATGAATTTTTAATATTCCCCAACAGATTTATGTCAAAGGCATGTTTGAGGAAGACCCACTGGTAAGTCACATGTTTGCACCAAACAATAAAAACAGCCTGAATAATTTCCAACTTGAAGAAAGACTATATATATCACAACAAATTAGGCTATTTGCAAAGAAAGCCATCGTGTAGTCCTGCACCAAGACAGCCATGGAGGTGTTTAGAGAAGTTTTACTGTGGGGACTTTCATGGCTCTGTTTGTTCATTGGATTTAGATATCTTATGAGGAAGAACAGAAAGCTTCCTCCTGGACCTTCTGGATGGCCTATTTTAGGCTGCTTGCCTCTGTTGGGTTCAATGCCTCATGTCACTTTGACAAACCTGTCAAAGAAATATGGGCCAATTCTGTATTTGAAATTGGGCACAAATAAAATGGTGGTGGCTAACACACCTGCTGCTGCAAAGGCCTTTTTAAAGACACTGGACATCAATTTCTCCAACAGGCCTGGCAACACAGGAGAAGAACAGAAAGCTTCCTCCCGGACCTTATGGTGGCAGATGGAAGATGCTGAGAAAGGTTTGTAAATCAGCCTTTTCTTTTCGGATCCATTGTCATTGTTAGCAAGTTAGTTTGTGTTAACTCTTTTGATTGGAAATACCAAATGTTCACCACACTTTTCTATAGCAGCAGCAACTAACTATTTCAGATCAACCAGTGCTTTGTTATCTTCTTTCACTTGTGCAATCAGTTTTATCTGTTTCCACTCAGTACTGTTAGATCTATTCTTTTTAGTTATCTTTTATGATCAGAAAAACCAAAACGAATTATTGCATGTCACTTGCAACCAAGTTTCCTTACATGTTTCAGGACTGTCTTAGTTACCAAAGGACACTCGTTGTTCTGAGTCTTAGTTGATCTATATGAACTGTAACTCAACGACCATCCAGATAAGAGATGATATCTGCAGACTCTGAATTTACATCTGTTGGTTTAGTTTGTCAATAGATTTTACTTCCCCGGTTAGACGAACTGATTTTTAGGGTTAGATTGAATTACATGAACATAAACTATGCCCTGTAAATGATGTAGTACGAAGCTTTACGTATTCTATTCTCAAGGTAGTGGCCCCTACCATAAATGATGTAGTGCTACTTTTATTAAGAAAGAGATATTACTGTACTTTTATAATTTTACATAGAAATGTTTGTTTTCTATTATGTTTTTTCTTTAATCGGCTTTCAATCTAACTTCTAAGTTTTTCTTTAGGTTTGCAATCTCCATATGTTAGGTGGTAAAGCATTAGATGACTGGCAACCAGTGAGAGCCTCTGAGATGGGTCACATGCTTAGATCCATCTTAGCTCGCTGCAACAAAAGTCTCGTTGTGAACGTACCAGAGTTGCTTAACCTCTATGCATCCAACATTTTTGGTCAAATTGTCTTAAGTAAGAGATTCTTTGAAAGAGAAGGTGATGAAGCTAATGAATTCAAGGACATGGTAGTTGAGCTCATGGCTATTGCAGGTTATTTCAACATTAGTGATTTCATTCCCTCTATTGCATGGAAGGACTTGCAAGGAATACAAAGAGGAATGAAAAAGTTGCACAAACGATTTGATGAGATGTTGAGTGGATGATTGCAGAACACCAAAGTACAGCTAAGACTCGAAAGACTTCTGACTTTTTAGACATTGTTATGTCTCGACGTGACAATTGTGATGGTAAGGGAGGAATGTTATCTGATGTTCACATCAAGGGTCTTCTTCTGGTACATATTCATTATTTAATTTCTTGATAATCTATATATTTTTAATGTTTATTATTCAATATTTTAATTTAGTTGTTCACCCATCCTTAAACCAAATCTTCATATAAACCTTGTATTATCTTACATTTCAAAAAATACTATTCTTTATGAATAAATTTTAAAACATCTAAATTTAAAATTAAAATACCATAAAATAACTTCGTAAATGTAAAAAAATTTAAAATAACATGATTTTAACAACATATATTTTTATTATTATTTTATATTTATATTCATATATAATCCTTACCATATCTTTTTCTACTAACATAATAATGGCTATCGTATATGTTTTCATCCTTTACATTTTAATAATTAAAAATTATAGTTAACCTTTCTAGATCTTTTTCTATAACCTAATAATGACTTTGATATATGTTTTCATCCTTATCTTTTTCTAGTAACCTAATAATAATGAATATGATATATGTTTTTGTCCTTGTCTTTTTCTAGTAACCTAATAAGAATGTCTATTATATATGTTTTCATCTTTTATATTTTCATAATTAAAAATTATATTTAACGTTGGAAATAATGATAGGTAGTGGGTCTAAAGTGTTTGAAATCATCTTTCGTATATAACATTATTTCTTCCTAGTGGGTATATTTGTCATCTAACAAGAAGTTTCACTTTTTTACAACTAGAGATATTTGACTAAAAAAACCCCTGCCAATGTTAAATTGTGACATAAAATAAGTAATTATGAAAGTTAAAATAAATTGAATTATTTAAGATATGTATTATTAGACAAAGTTGTACTATATCAATTAGATTTTAATTGTATAAAGTTTATCATTTTGATTTTTAATTTGGCTTCAAACATATATCTTTAAGTATGCAGGATCATGTAGTATTTGTTTTTAATCTTTGAGGTAGAGAAAATTAAGTGATATTATTTTGTTTGTGTATTTTTCAGAATTTAATCACTGTAGGAACTCATACTTCAAGTAGTTTGATCAAATGGACTCTTGTAGAACTAATTCAAATTCCTAAGCTCCTTCAACATGCACAAGCATAAATGGACAAAGTGATTGGTCGTGATAGGCATCTTAAGGAATCAAACATCCCAAATCTCCCCTACTTGGTGGCTATTTGCAAGGAAGGCTTCCACAAGCACCCCTTCACTCCACTTAACTTGCCACGTGTCTCTATAGAACCTTGTCAAGTAGGTGGATACTACATACCAAAGGATACTCATTTATTGGTCAACATTTGGGGCATTGGAAGGGACCCTGAAATATGGAACAAACCCCTTGAATTCAATCCATATAGGTTCGTAGGATCCAAGATTGATCCAAATGGTAATGACTTCCAACTCATACCATATGGCGTAGGTAGACGCACATGTGTTGGCACTAAGATGGAGATTAATATGGTGGAGTATACTTTAGGATCATCGGTCCATGCCTTCAATTGGGAAATGCCACTAGGGAATGAGATTTTAAACATGGAGGAGGCTTTTATACGAGCACTACAAAAGAAGGAGCCCCTTGTGACCAAGGCTACCCCTCGACTTTCCCTACACTTACACTAGATAAAGATGAGAACATTCTCGTTGAATTTTTTTGAAATAATATCCTAAGGTTTAGTAGGTACATGCGAGTAAAAGCTATGTTTTCTTATTATTAATAATAGTAATGGTAGTCCTTGAATTAAGATCAAGTTTTTCGAGTAATGTATATTCTATTTACATGTGTGTAATTATGATAAGAAGTATTCTATAATAACACTCTTATAGCATGGGTGCGTAAATTTATATTTAAAAAAAATACACTTATTAAAAAATCCAATACAATTAAAAATATTAAATAATATTAAATATCAAAAAAATAATAAAATATATTCGACATCATGAAACACATTACAAATTATATGTATACACAATAAGTCTACAAAAATAAAATAAGATAAAATAAATAAGTGTAAAAGAGTAATAATAGATGACTTAATCAAAAAATATAATATCACCTTTATCAATTATAATCAACCAAATAAACTACAATCTTTCAACCAAATAAACTACAATCTTTTGATTAAAAAATTTATTTTAATTATTAGAAAATTAATTTATAGTTTTACTTCCCCATATTAAAATAATTATTATATTTTTAACATTAACAAATATTGCCCAACACTTCTTAATTGTGCTACCATAAATTGACGTGTAAGAAAACAAAAGGAATAATTGACTTATAAATTTTCTTAAGAGAAAATCTAATGACCACAAATGAAATCACCCCTTTATTAGAAACAATTAAATTCAAATTTGAGATTTAATTTATAAACCATTTTTACTTTCATTCTCCTTTAAGAAAATTTCTACTTTAAAGAAAATCACTTGTCTTTTCTCATTTTCTAAATGAACTCGTTGTTTCCTTTTCTATAGAACTATTTATTTCATCTCTTTCTTTTTTTCCTCTTTTTTATAATTTAAATAAGTAAATAAAATTTATTATTTAATAAGAAGCAACAAGTTTTAATTTTCTATATTTTTAATTTTCATCATTAAAAATGTTGTACTTTATATTTGATTTTAAAAATTTGTCATTATAAATTGTAAAAATATAAATAGAAAAAAAGGTCTAGTAGATAATTAAGCATTAAAAATTTCTCTTTGATAATATATTTGTATTATAAAATTTTTAATCAAAATTTGTTAATATTTTTAATTTATATACGTTAATTGTATTTAATTCAAATTTAATATTTTTTAATTAAAAATATATTGTGTACATAATATTTACTACATAGTTAAAAATAATATTGTATACAACATGATATTTTTTTAAGTTTGGCTCTAGTAATGTTGAATTTTGAAAATGAGGAGAAATGAAAACAATATCAAATAAAATATCGAAGAAGATGATGATAATAATTGATAGATGTTAGAAGAGAGGAATAACAATAATGGTGAAATGATAATGATAGAAATTAAATGTTAGACATAGAGTTGAATTGTTAAATGAAGAATTACAATTAAAAAATCAAGAACATACAAATGGGATGAGAAGAAGTTGTGCTTAAATATCTTTAAAGGATGAATGTGTACTAAGAAGCACAATACAAAGACAACATACATGTCTTTTAATTACATCATAACTTGCATGAGTAGATATGGGACACAAGTACAAAGAGCTTGTCAATTGTGTAGAATAGCATGCAATGTGTAGAGAGGGTGTGTTTTATGTAGGAAAGCAGTATGAATGATTTATAGATAAGATGTTTAAAAAATTAAAAAAAATTATACAAGTTAAACATAATATTTGTGAAAAGAACTAAAAAATGGTTTATAATTACTTAAATGTATAATTGTCATGACAATTGAATATTGAAAGGTCCAAAAATATCTAATCTCAAAGATAGAATATAAAAAAAATTGGGCCTACAAAAAATGATAATTTAGAATAAATACACATAATTGTTACATAAATTGTAATTGTGGAGAGAAGATATAGATTGAAAATTTGTTCTTTCTAAACATGATGTTTAATCAAAAAACATTGCCCAGTATGCAGTAAAAGTAAAGAGTTCATAATTTTCATTAAGTTTTGATGCAACTTGTAAAAATTTAAAATTATAATGAATTAGCTACAAGAGAATATAATAAGCTTATAACTAAAATAATTTAGAAATCTAGATATTGAAGTGTAAGAAACATATCACATGTTAAAATTTTCATTAGTAGAGAGCAACAAAAAATTATCAATTTAAATCTTTCACATGAGGTATTCAAACATTATAAAAATAATGAAAGTCATGAAGAATGATATTTTTTTCATGAAAAATGTTTCAATTATTTATATAACTAGCAATTGTGTGTAGTGACATGCAACGATGAGCCAATAGGTGGAGGGGAAGTCCAAATGGTAGGGATTTGTACACGCATAGGAGGAATTAAAGAGGGGGATGCTAAGAACAATTTGGGAGAGACCATAGGAGTTGAAGATGAATGTATAATTGTTATCATGACCATATAGAACAATATTCAGGCAAGAAAATAGTGCATTGAAAGAATACATGATTGTTAGAAGAACTAGCTTCCAGGAATGTGATGCAAGAGCATCCTTGGTTCTTGGAAATCTTGCATCAACCAAAAATATTTTCTTTTAGTTTTATGTTCTTGCTCAGTTCCTATTGGTGGATTTTTCGTAATTACTCACCAGACCTTATGGATCTTGGAGTACATCGTCTACATGTTCATTTTCCTTGTTCCAAGATTTGAGTGTGATTGGATATTTTTTCAGAAAGTTATTGCTTCCGAAATTCTTGGCAGTTTCTTGAATTGACACTAGAATAATTTCAAACTTTTCAGCTAGTTCAATCATTGCGGATCATCCTCGTGACTTGCAAATCCTAATGGTGGGATTTTGATTGTTCCTAGGAGTGTCCCCGACCTTCATTATAGGTCCACACTTCATCTTACGCACCTATTGAAGAGTAATTCAAATTTGAGGCTGACATATTCATCCACACATTACATTTTCTTTCCTTGGAGAATGTGATAATCTTTGGCTGGCGTGAATGTTTCTAGAATTGTGGATATGCTATAAAGCTTGCAATCGATCATTAGAATTGGCAGTAATCAAGTAGAGCTCAATCAAAAGAATAATATTGATTTGATTGTAATTTTCAGCTCACATATAGGAGAATGTTAGAATGTTGTATATTTGATCAGGCTTGTGAGCCGAATCTATAAGTCCAAATGTCGGCCAAATGTAACTGAGATTTTTGTTAATGAGAATATTTCCATCTAGATTTGCCTCAATATTTTGTGTTTCTTTTGTTGTGTTACTCTTGTTGCATGGTCCAGATTGTTCTCTTTGAAGACCCTCCTACCATAGCTATGCTAGATTGGTATCAGAGAGAGGTTCGTTCCTTGTGAGATCATCAGAGTTTGTGAAGTCCTATTGAAGATTTGGTGTGGGGTGGCAGATTGAGGATCTGACCTACAGTTGCAGAGGGATTATGTAAAGATGGTGGGAAGGAGAAATGGTAGAAATGGAGTGCATGGAAATGCAGACCAGGCCATGATGGAGATGTTAAGAGGAATTGTTGTCAAACTATATGCAGTTGAAATGGCCCAGAGAATAGGTTGACTAGTTGATGATGTGAGTGATGAAGAAGTAGAAGTATAGGAAGAAAGAGGAAGATATGAGCAACCTGGCCTAGATCAGGAAGAAGAGATGTTCATAAGAGCCCTAACTAAAGTGAATACAAGACCACATTTCAATCCACCAGATTATAATCATAAGTTGGATTCAGATGTATTGTTAGATTGGATAATAGAGATGGAAAAGTATTTTGAATTTGAAGGTACCTTTGAAGATAAGAAGGTGAAGTTTTCTTGTAAAAAGTTGAGAGGACATACATCCCTTTGGTGGGAAAATTTGTATATAGATAGACAGAGAAGAGGAAAAGAAAAGATAAAGTCATGGGATTGAATGGTGAATAAGTTGAAGTCAAAGTTTATGCTCACAGATTATTAGATTAGCTTGTTCAAGAAGTTGCAGAATCTGAAGCAGAAAGAATCAAGCGTGATAGAGTACACCGAAGAATTCTATAAGTTGAGATTGAGCAAGTAGCCACATATGTGAATGGTTTGAGGTCGTCTATACAGGATGAAACCAGTTTGATCAAGTTGGAGAGTGTGGAAGAGGCATATCATTGTGCCCTAAAAGTAGAGGAGAATTTGAATAAGAGACATGAGCAGAGAAAGAGGAAGAGGTGGAAGATTTCAAAGAGGAAGAACTTTTACTGGAGGAGGAAGAGGATCTTTCCTAGACCAAAACAAGGATAAGGAGGTTAGTAAGAATGAAAGTTCATACTAGAGAGGTGATGGAAACTCTTATAGGAGAGGATGTTATGGTGGTTACCGAAATGAAGGTTATAGAAGAGATGATAGAGGACAAGAGAAAAAGGATATTCAAAGGAACTTGTTATAAATGTGGTGGAGAAGGACATAGAGCATTTGAATGTAATTAGGGAGAGACAAGTAGGAAAGTAGAGAACAATAGAAGAACAACCTTTGTTGAGGAGGATCATGCTGGATCATCTAATAAGTTACCTGAAGATGGAGAAGTGTTGGTGAATAGGAGAGTACTATATCAAAGTGAGTTGGAGAAAGAACCATTACAAAGGAAGAATTTGTTTCAGACCAAATGCAAGGTGAATGGTATATGTTACAAAGTAATTGTTGACAGTGGAAGTTTTGAGAATTTGGTTTCTAAAGAGATGGTGACTAAACTAAAGTTGGAAAGGTTGAAACACCCAAAGCCCTATCAAATTGCTTGGATTCAGGATTAGCATAAGATACTGGTAGGTGAACTTGATGTTTAGTGAAATTAAAGATAGGAAATTACCATGATGAAGTTTTGTGCGATATAATGCCTATAGATATATGCCATGTTTTGTTGGGAAGGCCTTGGCAGTATGACAGATAGGCTATTCATGATGGAAAGAAGAATATCCACACTATTGTTGCTAATGGGATGAAACATATTTTGTTTCCATTGGAAGATGTTCCTACAATTGAAGTTTGTACGAATGCTAGGGTTTGTCTGTTGATGGAAGAAGATTCCTTGATGGATTGAGACATGAGAATATATGTTATGCCTTGGTACCTAAGAAGGATGAAGAATTGAAGCATGTGAAAGAAAACCCAGAAGAGATAAAATAGATACTGACAGAATATGAGGAGATCATTTCAGATAATGTACTTGATGGATTGCCACCTATGAGGAGTATTAGTCATTGTATGAATCTGATTCCTGGAGCTAGTTTTCCTAATAAAGCAACACACCAAATGACACCGACAGAGAATGAAGAGTTGAATAGACAAGTGCAATAATTGTTGAGGAAGAGTTTGATCAGAGAAATTTTAAGTCCATGTGTAAATGTTGTTCTTGCACCTAAGAAGGATGGAGAATGGAGAATGTGTACAGATTCTAGAGCTATAAACAAGATCACAGTGAAGTATAGATTTCCTTTGGCCTGGATGGATGACATTATGGATTGTTTGAGTGGAGCTAAGTACTTTAAAAAGACATATTTGAAGAGTGGATATCATCATATCAGAATTAAAGAGGGAGATGAGTGGAAAACCACATTCAAGACAAATGAAGGATTGTATGAGTGGTTGGTTATGCCTTTTGGATTGACAAATGCACCAAGTACTTTCATGAGGCTGATGAATGAGGTATTGAAGAGATTCCTGGGTAAGTTTGTGATTGTGTATTTGGATGACATCTTGATTTTCAGTAAGAGTAGAGAAGAACATTTGTTGCATATTAGACAAGTTTTGCAGAGGTTGAGAGAAGAGCAGTTGTTGATAAACATTAAGAAGTGTAGTTTCATGAAGGAGGAATTGGTATATTTGGGATTTGTGATATCTGTGGATGGATTGAAGATGGATCCTGAGAAGGTAAGAGAAATTGTTGAGTGGCCTACACTAGATAGCATTGGATAGGTAATATTATTGCATGGATTGGCTAGTTTCTATAGAAAGTTCATTAGAAATTTTAGTTCTATTTGCAGTCCTATGATAGACACAATGAGAGGAGATAGGAAAGATTTTAGATGGACATCTGGAGCAGATCAAAGCTTTGAGTTGTTGAAATAGAAGGTGACTGAGCAGCCTATGTGGGATTTACCATATTTCAATAAGGTATTTCAAGTAGACTATGATGCAAGTGGAAGTGCAATTGGAGTAGTACTAAGTCACGAGGGAAGACCTATAGCTTATTTCAATGATAATTTGAATGATGCTAGGAGGAGATATTGATTGTATGATCAAGAATTTTATGCCATAGTTCAAGCCTTGAAGAAGTGGAGACATTATTTGTTTCCTAAGGAGTTTGTGTTGTATATGGATCATCAAGCATTGCAATATTTGAATAGTTAGGGTAAGTTGCATTGGAGACACATGAGATGGGTAGAGTTCTTATAGAGGTACTTTTGTTTTGAAGCATAGGAGTGGAAAGTCAAATAGAGTTTTTGATGCTTTGAGAAGGAGAAGGAATTTATTTCAATAGAGATGAGAGTGGAGGTATTAGGCTTTGATGAGTTGAAGAACTTGTATGAAGAAGACATGGATTTTGCAAAACCTTGGAGAGCTTGTAAAGAACTTGTTTTGGAGGATAAGAGTTAGTGGTTGGATTATTTCATTTAGGAGGGAATGTTGTTCAGGGGAAATTAGTTGTGTATACCTTGGAGTTCAATGAGGGATAACCTTGTGAAGGAGAATCATAGTGGAGGAATGCTAGGACACTTTGGAGTTGATAAGACAGTGGCATTGGTCAGTGAGAATTACTTTTGGCCACAGATTCATAAGGATGTTAGAAAATTTGTGCAGAGTTGTAGAGTCTATCAAGTTACAAAAGGGAGTAGTCAGAATGTATAAGCCTTTGACAGTTCTGGAGAGGTCCCTTGGGAGGATATCGGTATGGATTTCATACTTGGTTTACCGAAGACACAAATAGGTAATGATTTTGTATAAATGTGGTAGTAGACTAATTTTCTAAGATGGCCCACATTTCATACCTTGTAAGAAGATAGCAGATGCAGTACATGTAGCAGATTTGTTTTTTAGAGAAGTGGTCAGATTGCATGGGTTCCCTAGGAGTATTATTTCAGACAAAGATGTAAAGTTTGTTGGTTACTTTTGGAGGACACTTTGGAAGAAATTGAAGATAGATTTGAAGTTCAGTTCTTATTTTCACCCACATATTGATGGAAAGATAGAGGTAGTAAACAGGAGTTTAGGGAACTTGTTGAGATGTTTGGTTGGAGAAAAGACTAGAAGTTGGGATTTAGTCCTTGCACAAGCAAAGTTTCCTTACAATAATTCAATGAACAGGAAAGAAACCTTTTGAGATTGTTACTGGAGTTCACCCTAGAGGTATATCAGAATTGAGAGACATCAGTATGGAGGATAAGAGGAGTGCAGAAGCAAAAGCATTTGTAGAACACATAAAGAATTTGCATATTAAAGTGAAACAACAATTGGAAGACATGAACCAAAAGTATAAGGAGAAAGCAGATGAAAAGAGGAGACATAAGGAATTTAAAGTTGGAGATGAAGTGATGGTATATTTGAGGAAGAAGAGATTTCTAGTTGGTACATAGAATAAGTTGAAGATGAGGAAGTTTGGACCTTGTAAGATCTTGAAGAAATTTGATTCAGGAAATGCATATGAAGTGGAGTTACCGGAAGGTATGGGTATATCACCTATATTCAACATTGCAGATCTATATCAGTATCATGAAGTAGAATTCAGTGCAAATAGTGAAACAAAATTGGAGAATTGATTTCCTAAACAAAAATTGGATGAGATTGAAGATATTTTTGATGTCATAGATGGGAGGAAGACTCATGGAAGATAGTACAAAGAATATCTTGTGAAGTGGAAAGGTAGACTAGTTGAGGATTCTTCTTGGATTTCTTAGGTTGAGGTAGATCATTTTGGTTTTCCTTTGGCCCCAACAAAGTGAGGAACTTACTTTTCAAATAACCCTAGATGTCTAATGCAGGAGCATCCTTAGTTCTTGGCAATCTCGCATCAACCAAAAATATTTTTTTTAAGTTTTTGTTCTTATTTTGTTCTTGCTCAGTTCTTGTTGGTGGATTCATCATAATTTTTCACCAAACCTTGTGGATCTTGGAGTACATCATATACATGTTCATTTTCCTTGTTCCAATATTTGAGCATGATTGGTTCTTTTTCTGGAAAGTTATCACTTCCAAAATTCTTGGCAATTTCTTGAACTGGCACCGGAATAATTTCAAACTTTTTGGCCAGTTCGATCATTGCGGATTGTCCCTGTGACTTGTAAATCTTAACGGTGGGATTTTTATTGTTCCTGGAAGTGTCCCCGACCTTCATTATAGGTCCACACATCATCTTACACACCTGTTGAAGAGTAATTCAAATTTGAGGCCAACCTATTCATGTGCACGTTACATTTTCTTTCCTTGGAGAATGTGATAATCTTTGGCTGACACAGATGTTTCTAGAATTGCGGATATGCTATAAAGATTGTAATCAATCATTAGAATTGGTAGTAATCAAGTAGAGCTCGATCAAAATAATAATATTGATTTGATTGTAATTTTCAGCTCGCATATAGGAGCATGTTAGAATCTTGTATATTTGATCAAGCCTGTGAGCCGAATCTATAAGTTTGGATGTTGCTAGCCGAATGTAACGAAGATTTTTGTTAATGAGAATATTTCCATCTACATTTTCCTCCATATTTTTTGTTGCTTTCGTTGTGTTACTCTTGCTGCATGGTCCAGATTTTTCTCTTTGAGGATCCCCCTACCATGGTTGCAATAGAATGAACCATGATTGTTATGTTTACAAACATAATGTCATGGATGCATTGATATACAAAATTGAAAATGATCCATACTATAGGATGTTGCAAGGATACATGTACATATTTGCACATAGGGAATGATAAGTTGTATTTTAAGTGTTATATGGAACATTGATGTCACCATTGGTTGCAGTGATGAACAATGCCTTGTTTTTTTGCGTTTCATTTTATTTCCCCTATGTGCAGATATGTATGTATGTCATAGTAGAAGCAAACAACATTGATAAATATTGAGACATTCTTGGAATCATAAGTTGTATTTTAAGTATTATATGGAACATTGATGCCACCATTGTTTGCAGTGATGGAAAATGTATTTCGCCTATGTGCAGATATGTATGTATGTCATAGTAGATGTAAACAACATTGATACATACTGATCCCTTTGTTTATTTTTTTGGGACATTCTTGGAATGATAAGTTGTATTTTAAGTGTTATATGAAACATTGATGCCACCATTGATCGCAATGATGGACAATGTATGTTCTTGGTCAGTTGTTTTGCAAGAATATAGACTATGAGCTAATGGAAGTTAGTCTACATCCAAGCACAAGAAGGTATATAATAGCTAGACATAGTAATGCCTGAGAGAGATCAAGTGATTACACTAAAAATCCTCATGGCATCATTAATAACCCTTTTATGATACCATTACACTAAGACACTAGGGCATAGGTAAGGTTGAGATATATATACATTGTCTCAAAAGGATAATACAATTATCTGAAAGCTTAGAATATAATTGATTTGGAATAGGACATAAAAATTTTAAATAAGTATATTTAAATAAGTCATGCACAACCATAACAATAAAGAGATAATTGTATCAATAAACTTCTATCGATGTTAATCAAAAAGTTGATTGATACAAAAAATTTAAACTATATTTTTTAAAATTTTATTTATAAATCTACCTTTACTTGCAATCAGAATATATATTGAGAGATTAGTGTTGCATGAAATTGTTTATTTCACAATTGTGATCGATTTTGCAGTCATTGTGATTATTCTCAAAGGTCATTTATAACACATTCCTTCCTCAAAATCCCCATTATGCGATTTCAAAACTCAACAATTTCAGGATCATAACAGAAAGTGAAACCATTATCAATACTTTCCTTAATGGTCAAATGTTTTAATAGTTCAGACTCCTCAAAGCCAAAATAAGAGTAGTCGATAGACCTTGGGTGAAAGCCTTGCGGAAAGGATTACTTCATAGAAGATCTAATGCCACGAAAAGATCCACATAACTCATGAAAATAAGTTGAGATGAAAGATCACTGACTAAGACATTACTATCTTATGCAAAATAGGATTGTTTTTCTTGAGTATGTTCTACAAAAATCAAAGGAAAATGTGAATTTTAGTGCGATGAACATGTGTCATTGGTAGACAATATCTAAATTAGGAAATATAAATAGTTCTATAATTTATAACAAATAATATGTAATGCACCTGCAATAGAAGGGATCAAATAAATAAGATGTAGGCATACCTTGTGCACACAATGGGATGCAGTATGAACACAAAAAAAGAAGGCTTGATCTCCACCCTACCATATTGGGTCATGGAGCCTCATGGGCTCTCACCAAACCCTTGAGAAAGAACATACATTGTGCACCACTTTGATCAATGGTGAAACTAATGTTTTGACACTTGAGAATTTTCTTGAGTTGAAATCAGTGTTATACATTTTTAGTGTAAAGCAATTTTTCTTTTCCTCAACTTTTGATCTTCAGTTTATTTTTTCTTTTGGCCTCCAAAATATTTGGGTTTATATAAGGTTGGTCAGAAAGATGAGCAATACACCATGTGGTGGCTACATGACTTTCTCATATCTTTTTCCCTTTCGTTGGAGGGCTCGGGACACGCGTTAGTTTGGTGGAAGTTTTCTCCAAAAGGTTTTTCAGAAATCATAAGTTCTCTGCCCACATGGCATGTCATCTCTTTGAAGATTGTGTTGGATGGTATCTTTTGGGGTGTCTACCGAAGGTTGCTTCCCTTTATTTTATGGGTTTTGTGAGTAGGAGTTTGGAGTCATTACCTTGAGGTGTTGTAGTTGGTCAATGAGCTTCCTTTTTTCACCAAAATGTTCTCAAGATTTGATCGTTTGCAAGCCTAGATCTTTGCTAAAATATATAAAAGACATAAATGCAATAGTTGAGAGTTAATGAGCAAAGAATTTTGTAGCCTAACCAAAGATCCACGATTAGATTGCGAGCTATCAAGTTATGACATCTGGGAGTACTACTTCTTTGTTGAGGCATCGATGCTTTCTTCTTTTGGTGGCTATATAACCAGAGCGATGACATAGTAAAGGGTTGGATTCCAAGTAGCAATTTCTTGAAAAAGAAGTTTCTTTAGTTTTCTTAGGATTTTAGAATTATTTTCATAAAAAAGTTGTAGAACTACTTTATTCTGGCATGTTATATCTATTAAGGTTTAAACTATTGTCATATTGGCATCTGACCTCTATTTCAAAGTTCATTTGATAATTAAAGCACGAACTATTAAGGATAATTTATTGAGACTGTGCATGTATGACCTTTTTCAAGCTTTCTTTCTTTATAATATCATTTTGAATGAAACACTATGTCTTGCAAGCTGAATCTAGATAGTTTAGGTAGCGGATTTCTATGTTGTATGCTTGTATTGCAAGATAGTAACTTAAGAAAACTAGACTATGTCATTGGACTTCTCTATTTTTTTGAAACTTGTTATTTTATTGTACTATGTTGTATTAGGAAATAGAGTTCATGTGATCAATTCTAAGATATTGTTCTGATAATTCTAAGAAGTATTTATGTTTGATCGGAACTTAATGAACATTGCCTACAAAAATATTTGAAAGTATGCACTGTGCTTAAAGTTAGCCTTTGTTGTTCATTCTCTTTCGAATAATGAAGGGTAGTGGCGTTCTGTGTCTATTTATATCACTCATAGGAATGATTTGGGTTTGAAATGTTGTAAAATATTTGGCGCATCGCCTTTTATTGTTTAGGTTTACATTTCCTTCTCCCCTTATCTCAAAACCCCAAAAGAAGAGTTGATTTTTTATAAAAATCCTGAAGGTCTTCAGTGAGGCTCAATTTTCCCCCCACTCGTTGAATTTCCCATAAGACTGTCAGAGAGGTGCAAACTTTGATGATCGACAGTTCTTCTTCTAGCATGCCCAGTGGGACCAGAATATTTCCAAACACTTGATTAGAAGTCAAAAATATTTCTTGAGTCAGGCTAAAAAAGGAAACTGGAAGTTTCATGCCCAGAGTCCAAACAAGAGCATCTTCAATAGGTCACTTCCAGTACTCTCAGTTACCATCCTCGATCCCTAGGAGGAGAATACTAATAGGTTCTATATCACCTATAAGGAGTAATAGAGTAAGAAGTAAGAGCCCGATATCTCGAGCTTTATCTACTCCACCTAGAGGAATAAATTTCCAAATTAGAATACCTGTGTATCCAATCCACAAAAACCTTTTCTCTATGGCTCACATACCTCCCCCTACCCCTAGGAACTTCATAACATGGGAAGGTGGTAGTTCACTACGACCACCCACACCCCCAGATGTATGGCCCACCATACTTGTTGATGCCCTCAAGGCTATTCCTAAATTCTCCAGAGAATATTTTAAAACCCCTTTCGAACATCTACAAGATATAGCGGAGGTATGTAGGGTACATAATATAGCAGAGGAAAATATCACCCTAAGGCTGTTGGCTACCTCTTTCAAAGGAAAAGCCCAAGACTACTACCAATCTTTATCTTTGAGTTTTATTGCCTCTTGGGACCAACTCGGAGAGTGTCTGTTTGAACGCTTCTCAGAGAAGGGAGACAATTCTTCATTGCTACAACTGATCACCATCAAGAGAGATCCTCATAAGGCCATGAGTAACTTCAACACTCGATTCCATAAGACCTATCAAAGGATTCTTGTGACTACTTGACCTCAGACCGCCATGGCATTCATGTTTTCTCTGAAGGCTTTCAACCCCGACATCGCAGTCATGATAACTTCCATGGGAGGAGATATCTTTCCTGACACTTATGAGGTGGCAGTACACACATAAAATAGTCTAATCAATGTTGGGAAGCTCCCACCATGACTCCCTATGCCTATGTTCACATAACTTATTAGAACATCTTGAGAGGAAGCCTCCCCAAGCACCTCCACTACACAATCAACGGGGGACATGCCACAATCTATCTATGTATACCCCGCTATGCAAAGCAGTATGTTAGGCTCCAACTCGGTAATGACGGAAATCAATGACATAAAGAGTCTCATGCAGACTTTTTATAATGAGATTTCTATCATCAACTGGTAGCAAGTGACACCCCCAAAGCCGAGCATTCAAACCTACAATAGAAGTAAGATACCTTATCAACAAAACATGTACCAGGGGTTTTCTCAAGGAGGAGGCCAACAGATGACATCCATGAACTAGATAGTTTAGGTAACCATGCCACTTCAGATGGTAAAATAAAGCTAGAGTAGAGAAATGATCCCAGGCCAAAATAATTTGGTGAAAGAAGAGAATGTATGGTGTTTCTCGTGCAACGATAGCCATATGCCCCAAAATTTCCTGAGGAACACACAACAAAATGCAATGGAACAAAAGGGGAGAGGTGTACTTTTGAATGTAGATGAATATAGGTCTTCCGAAAGGGAGGATACTCGTTTTAGAGCACAGATGCAAGGGATATCCCTAGAGAAAGTACTAGGCATTACACCCGACCAAGTGTTGTTCTAATAAATGGAGGAAGAAGATGCGATGTTCGCGAATGAATCCCTCACGACTAGCCCTTCACAAGTATATTCAAACTACAACACGAGGTCCAAAAGAAGGCTCACCAGTGAATACGTGCAACAACATCTGCCACGACCTCGACTGCATCAATTGCCATCACAAGAGAAGTAGTTCTTACCAACTTCCATCTGACCTATATCATAATTACATAATACACCATGGCCTACGAAGAGGGTGAGGAAAACCAAAGCCCAATCATGTCGAATAATTCTCTTCCAAAAATAAGGGAAATACCATCGTTTAAGCCCAAGGTCCAAGCGGTCCAATGCTTAACATGGTCGAGCAATTGAAGAAGGTGCCCACCAATGTGTCATTATGGGATGTCATATCTATTCCTAAACAAAAGACTCTACTTCAAGAAGCATTGAAGAAAGAAGAGCAAATTCCTTGGATGGGGGCGGCTCCTATATGTGATCAAAGGAGAGACAAGGTACCCGCATTGGAAACTCAAAATCCCACACCTTTCTATTTAACACGTATTGTGGGTGATAAGATTTTGCATAACAATATGATTGATTCAGGAGCCAGTACGACCATCATACCAAAACAAGTGGTGGATTCCTTGAAGCTAAAGTATGAGCCTCTTGAAAAGGGAATCATGTAGTTGTCCAGATGGGAAGAAGGTTCTAACCATTGGCTAGATAAAAGACTTGTCCTTGACTCTTTTCTCCTATCCAAGCCAAACAGTCAAACCCTAATTTATATACAAACTAAGATGGATACATGGAAGCCATTAATGGATGCTCTAAGCTACTATGCAATTAGAAATGAACTTAAAAAAGATAAAAGTGAGTAAAAGATGAGTGTGGATGCAAGTAAGTTCAACAACATGAGTTTGCAATTGAAAGATGGATGATATTCAACAGCATAAGTTTTCTCTAAAAAAGATGGATCCATTTGTCTCTAAATAGTGACCTATTTATAGGAGAGAAAATGAGGAATGGAGGGTTGGGATTGAAAAGGTTAATCAACAGTCAAATATGAAGGAGATGAGAGGCACAGATCATGGATTCTCATCAACGGATGAGAATGCATGATGGGATTTTAATCAAGGGATCACACTTGCTTCAAACAAACATACTTTTGACTTGCACACAGAGGTCAAAGGTGACTTGTTCAAAAGGTTAAAGGTTAAAACTTGCTTAAGAAGCTAAGTGAAAATATCCCTTTTTCAAATGATGGAGGAATAAGAACATTCTTTTGAAATATTCATTTGGGTGCAAGGATAAAAGGCATTTTGCAAATTAAAAGAATTCTTAATTGTGCAAAAAGGGGATAATGAGGAATATTCCCTTCTTAGAGGAAAGCTAGTTTAATTGCTAATTAAACAAGGTTTAATCATGCAATTAGGGGATTTGTAGGAATAAAGTGATATTTATCAAATTAAATAATTTAATAAATCGGGGAGAGAGATGAAATGATATTTAGTTAAATAACGTAGGGTTATTTAATTAAATAATATTAATTAGGCAATTAAATTAAATATATTGATGTATTTAATTTAATAGGATGAAATGTTAGTGTGAAAGGGGGATGAATTAACCTGATTAAATTAATTAGGCTAATAGATGAAAATTATGCAATTAATTAAATTAGCTAGGTTAATTTAATTAATGAAGTGAAAAGAGGATGGGTTAAAGAAGAAATGATGTTAGTAAATATGTTTCGAGTGTATGATATCATCTAGGACATTTTTCAGTGTCTACAAGTATAGACAGTGAAAGAATAGATGCATAACAAACTCTTCTTCCTGCTTACATAGGAAACATCTTTTAACTAATTGGAACCCCCTTTTTACAAGATTATCAATATTTAAGATTTTGCCATGGGAGGCTGCCCACTAGAAACAGTTAAATTTCGAAGTTAGTTTTTTAATCCACACCTTGTCCCAATGAAGATCTCTACAATCAATTAGGGGATTCTCCAACTCCTTATAAGAATTTTTTATGGAGAAGCAACCAAAGGGGTTCTTAATCCACAACCATTCATCTTTCTTATCTTTGGAGAACTAAGTCACCTCCCCAATGAGGTTGATTAGTCTTTGCACCACAGGCTCCCAATTATGCTTTCTTTGACCTCTCAAGTCGGAACTCCTAAGCAGGATATTAAAATCCATCCATTTTGGTTCATCAATTTCCCAATCAATGTAATCTACCACCTTTTTGCCACAAATTCTGGACAAACTTTGTTTCAGGGAGTTAAGGCCATCTAAAGAGAAGAGAGGGGGCTCAATAATCCAAGGGTCCTTCTAGAAATCAATACCCTTCCCATTGCCAATATGCTTTCTCACACCCAATTTTAACACACTTTTGGTTTTGATAAGGTGGTTCCAAAAGACAAATCCATAAGGAAAATTAGAGGAGGTGAGGAAATAATCCAGTTCTTTATTCCTAAGATATTTAGCTTGGAAGATCTTAACCCAATCCTTAGTCCCTTTTGAAAGGATCCATCCCATCTTGGTCATAAGAGCTTTGTTGAAGAGTTTGATTCTCCTTATCCCTAAACCACCAACATTTTTTGGGGTACACACTTTCTCCCAACCTACTAGCACCAATATGTTTTTTTCTTTTGTGCCAAACCACATGAATCTTCTCTAAATTTATTCATTTTTTTTCCACAATAAAGGATGGGATTTCAAATAGAGACAAATATTAGACAAGAAAAATATCTTCCTGGTAGCGCAAGATCTACACCACTCTCTCTTTCACAATTTGATTAGCATGGAAGAAGTATAACTTACTCTTATTATAATTGATATATTGACCTGAGGCTGAAGCATAGTCAACTAAAATATATTTCCATTGACTGACTTCACCCACCAAGGCTTCTCCAAACAGAATGGTATCACCAAAAAACTGTTGAGGAGAGTCAGGTGGGAGGGATGAAGTAGCCTTGACTCCTTTCAGCACTTTAGTGTCAATGAGTTTTTGAATATTCCTTCCATTGACCTCAACAACAATTATAAACAAATAAGGGGAGAGATGGTCTCCTTGTCTGAGACCATGACCACATGAGAAGAAACCCTGGGGGACTCCATTCACAAGAATCAAATACTTAGGGGTGGTAAAATAGGCAGTGAGCATCTTGAGGAATCTTCCATCAATTACAAATTTCTTAACGGTAAAAGGAAACGACCGAGAGAATTTTTCATAAGCCTTTGATATGTCAAATTTTAGAGTCATCCCCAAGTTTTTACTTAGGTCCATTGAGTGAAGGATTTCATGGGTGGTAATGACAACATCTAAGATGTTTATTCCTTGGATAAATCCTTTATGATTTGGGGCTATCATTTTAATTAACACAACTTTTAGTCTTAACACAATTATCTTTTAGAGTATTTTAATACGTTGTGCTACACAGACTAATGAGTCTAAAGTCCTTCATGGATGAGGCATCTTTCTCCTTAGGGATAAGGGCAATGAACATGGCATTCATTTGATTAAGAAGCCTTCTAGATCTAAAGAAATCTCTAGCTACATTTAATAGGCCAGTATTCATAATGTCCTAGTAAATCTTTAAAAAAAATCTAGAGGAAACCCATCCGACCTCGAGTCTTTGTAATCCCTAAAGGAAAATACATGTTTAACCTCCTAGAGAGAAACAACACTAGTCATAACCTTTATATCTTGCTTAGTAACAACTCTAGGAATCACTTGAAGAATATCATCAAATACCCGATTAGCATCCCCTGGATCATTCTAGGAGTAGAAGTTAAAAGCTTCCTCGACAATTTCACATTTAGTAGTCACCATTGTTGTTGGAGTTATGGGCAGACACTAAGAGGGGGGGGTGAATCAGTGTCAAAACTTTTTCAACTTCAACCAAGATTTTTCATTTTGATTTCCTTTTCTTTCAACAATAGAGTAGAGTAATCACTTTTGAAAGCACAAAGATATGACAACATTAATTCAGTCTATTAGACAACTTATGAAAATATGATTTGAGTGAGATATCTTTCATTTTCCAAAACATAGCTTAGATTTGATCTCAATATTACTCTAATTAATGCATTCATGAGTTGAATGTAATCATTCATAAACAAAATTGAGAATAGTAATAAACCCAACAGTGAACTGAAACAACAACAACACAAAAAAGCAGTGAGCACATAGAAGAACAAAGAGACAAAAGATTTTCCAAGTGGAAAACCCTCTTGGGGTAGAAAAACCACTCCTAAACTGCCTTACTAGCTTTAATCTTCAAAGACCATTTTTAACAATGCCTTATAGGCTAAAATCTGAGCACCAACTCAAGGAGCACGAACCCCTCATTTAGAGACACCAATCTCAAGGAGCACCAACCCCTTACTCAGATTTAAGAATTACAATAATAATATATCAGAGGATCTCTCTATTTTCAGTTAAGTTCATAGCACTCCGCTTCTAATACTCTAGGAATCTAACTCTTGTATTATAGAGTTTTCCAATACATCTCTTGATACGGCCAAAATAACTATCTCTTAGAATTATAGGCCAGCAGCTTCTGCACAGTTTTCAACACTGGTTTTTTATATACATTTCAAGTATGTTTTTTATCAAGAAATCTTCAACAAGCATTTTTCACAAGATTCTAAAACTCTCTTGTTATTATTAGAATATGAAGTTGATTCATAATGATCTGTAGATGATGGTAAAAATCATAGTAACGCCTATCCATAGAGCTTATAATTTCTGCATTGAATCAAGAGATTTCAAATTGTAACAGAAATATTTTCAACAAAGTCATGACAGTCCACTAACAAAAAATCATATCCTCTGAAATCTCAGAGAATATTTTTCTAGAGATTTGATGCCAACAAAAAAAAAATGTAGCCATGCAACTATAGTTTAGAAAAACACATATCAGCCACAGAGACAAAGTTTGTTAAACGTTCGCTAAGACATCCAGACAAGTATGCCAAAGTAAATTATAACGTTGATCATTCATTTGGTCCCTGTGCGTCGCCATGACCTTCTGCCATTGGGGAGAAACCATATCGAAGATCTTTACATTTCCTCGAGATCACATTTCTGTTAAGTTTGTTTCAGTCATTGAGACACAAGAGTCTTTCTCACTGAGATGCCCTTTTGTTCCATTCACTATCGCTATAGCCTTTTGATATCAGAGAGACATCTTGTAGATAGGTCTTTGTTTTACTGAAAGACATTCTGAGTCGCTGTGACATCCTGTTGTTAGGGAGATGTTATGTAGATTACATTAAGTTTCACTGAAAGACTTTATCCCTTGTGTGTCGTTGTGACATTATGATTTTCTCACCGATGCATCCTTCTACCTTATGAGAGTCGCTATAGCATACCATCATCAGGGAGACCTCTTGTAGAATATATTGTGTCATATCAAAAGTCTTTATCATTTCCAGGTCGCCAAGACAAGAGCACACTTTCACCAAGATGTGTCCTTCATCCACCTTCGCTAAGACAATGTGTAGTCGGGGTGACATCTCATAGAGCATCCTGTGTCTTACTGAAAGCTCATGTTATCATTCCTGTTGCCATGACATATCACTTTTGGGGAGACCTCATATAGATATCTTCTTTATACTGAAAGTCACCTATCATCTTGTGTATCACTAAGACAAGTCAGATCTTATGCCGACAAAGTCCTTTTGTGTTCCATCGGCAAGACATATCAAGGTCGGGGAGACCTCTTGTAGAGCACACCATGTCTTTCTAAAAGTCTTCATCCACTTGTGTGTCACTAAGACAAGTCAAAGCTTATGCCGACAAGATTCCCCATTGTGCTCCATCAGCGAGACCGAAGGTCACTCGCCGAGACCTCACACCGAAAACCCCAACTCTTACTGAGATGCACACCTTTATGTTGTCAGTCAGCAAGACAAGAAAACCTCACCAAGATATTATATCGAATGATATCTCTCACCAAAAAGCACTTCATTTGACTTAGTTGCCAAGACTTGACGGATTCGCTGAGACTCTACATTGAAACTCATGAGTCTTACTGAAATCCCACGTGATCATTCTTGTTCACCAAGACAACTCAATGCTTATGCTGACAAGGTCCATATGTATTCCATCGATGAGACCTACAGGGTTCGCTATGACATTATACCAAAGAAAAACCTTTGCCGATAAGACCTTTTTGTGCATGGTCAGTGAGACAATATGTCTTCGGTGAGACCACATGCCGAATATAACACTCCTACCGAAGGACTTCCACATGCATTAGTCAGGGAGACATCACCCTTTTCGCTATGAACCTTCATTGAAGCCTTAAACTCTTGCCGATATGTTCCCATTCAACCTCCAATCGGTGAGACAAAGCAATTTCGCTGTGACCACATACCGACAGTATAACTTATGTCGATATAATCCTTTTCTGTCACCGAAACAAAAGAGAATGTTACGCCGATAGATGCCTAGAGATGGATCCCGATCATTGTGACATCAAATAAGTCTTGCCGATATGATCTTTCAATAGAGGTTGGTGTGACATACCAATTTCGTTAAGACATCATATCAATGTTGCAACTCTTGCCGATATGAACTTTCTTGTGCCAGTTGCCAAGACACAAAGCGCTCGATGAAACATGCCGATAGGGATTACTTACGCTGATGCACCACCTCAAGTATTAGTCGATGAGACCCGACTCATTCGGTAAGACCTCTCAGTGGTGAAAGATACTCATGCCGATAGACTATTCTTCTGTCGCCAAAACCACGATCAATGTCACACCGAAAGCTGCCTGTATGTAAAATCAAATCGTTATGTCATCAGAAATATCTCACCAATAGGCAACACAGACTTTTATCAGAGAAATGGATCGGGGAGACCCAAGCATTCTCACACCGATATGTTCTTTCTTGTCACCGAAACAATGTACAAAAGAGATAACCTATGACTGTACACGAAGCTCAAACTGATCAGTACCATAAGATATTAAAATTCTGAATGTAAACTATCCACTAAATGCCAAGACATGTAAACCATATAGACAAAGTTGTACCAAGATAAAGCGTGAGAAACCAATCTGAAACAGTCAACAAGAAGAATCAACTGATAGGGATTTTGTCATCAAGGACAAACCATATGATCACAACTAAGAACCAACAATTGTGTCATCTTCTTTCTTAAGTTGTCTTATCCTATTCCTACTTCTGTGTTTCATAGTGGATTGGTAGAAGAATTTTATATTTCAGACTCCTTCAAAAATCCATTGAACATGATATTTTTGCTTCCAAAATATCTCCTATTTATTGACCTTAAAACATTGAGATTTCAAATTTTTCTCTTGAGTGCAAATGTCTTCATCCACCATATTGGCCTCCATTTTATCCTACACTTTCTTTAAGCTATCCCCCGAGAATTTTTTAGTTTCAAAGATGTTACCAAAAGTTAATTTGTTCCAACCTTTCACTCTTTGTTTAATTCTTCTCAGCTTCTCCACCAAGAAAAACATGGGGATTCCAACTATAGGTTCAGACCACCAATTCTCAATAAGGGTAGCAAGGTTAGGATGGGGAGTCCACATTAATTCAAATCTGAAGGGGAAAGGGCCTTTATTAGGATCAACATTTTTGTTAAGCAAGATGGTATTATGATCAAAACCATATCTCAGAAGGGCAGAGAGGGAGAGGTGTTGGGAAATATTCCAATTAAAAGAGACAAGGAACCTATCCAACTTCACTTGAATCAACTGGTTTCCAAGCCTTTTGTTGGACCATGTGAACTTGGAACCCAAAAGGGGGACATCAAATAGCCCAACAGAATTAAAGAACCTAGCCAAATCCATCATACTTTCTAAGTAGTCATCCAACCCCCCAACTTCTCTGACGGTAAAAGCAGAGAGTTGAAGTCACCACTCAACATCGAGTAGTCTCCCATTCTTCTCTTTGAAATAATTCAAAAAATCCCATAATTGTAGTCTATCCCTATTGAAATTGGGAGCATAAATATTGATTAAATTCCATTTTTCCAAAGATAGGTCTTCCAAAGACACTATTAGACTGTTATTTCTAGCAAATCCATTAGAACCTTTAAATCTCAAGGGACTCCACAAGGTGACTATTCCCCCCGAAGCCCCTTCAACCTCACTCAAAAAGTATTTCACACTAGGCCAAATTTTCAAAACAACCTTGTCAAAGGTCTCTTCATTTTAGTTTCTTGAAGAAGTGGGATGTCACTCTATTATCCAATATACACGTTTTGACCAAAAAAAATTATAAGGACTATGAAGGCCCCTGATATTCTAGGAGAGAATCTTCATTTTCAAAACAAGACTATGACAGAAACACCAGGAGGCAGTTAAGAAAATAGCCAACTGTTTATGCTGAAAACTAAAAAGTGAATGATTTAATTTATAAACTCAAATCAAAATTCTAGCATATCATCAATAAAGCCTTTCCAAATGAATACAATGCAAAATGCAAACTAAAATAAATGCATTCGAAGGAAAATCAGCTCCATTGTTTTCCTATTTCACCATGATTCTTGATTTATGCATTTGATGCTCTCAGATTATTTTTGAGCACAAGTGCAACAAGAAGTTGTGATAAACGAAAGAGAGATTGAAATCGAATTTTGAAATCAAAAAATGTGTATCCCCAAAAAGTGAAAAGGAGGACATTTGTATAGATGAATGCATAATGTGAAAATGAGAAATGAGAAATGACTGGAGTGATTAATGCCATGATTCATGTTTGGAAGCTCAAAATGTGCAATTTCGAGCTAATTCCATGGAAATGATTTATGAGTTTAATGTGCAATTTTGAGCTAATTTCATGGAAGTCGATTTATGAATTTTAAATTATTTAATGAAATATATGAATGCATTTTAATGATTAATGCAAATGAATGAATGAATGATTTATGAAATGGTTAAATGATTTATGAATATTTTGATGATTAATGAAACGATAAATATTTATGAAATGGATAATGAAATATGCAAATGGATAAATAATGGATAAATGACTAAATGATTATGTAAATGGATTATGGTTATGAATAAATGCTTATAATATTTTAATATTTTTATGGAGATATGATTATGGAAATGATCAATTAAAATATGCAATGGATAAAAATGATTAAAAGGACATTTTTATGCATCTACATTTTGCCTCTATTTGAGACAATGCAACCTGTCACGTTGTTTCAAAGAAAAAAAATTGATTAACTGATACATGCCCCAGGAATATCCTAGTAAGGATGATGATAAGGATGATATGCCCTCTCGAGAGATTAATTGAACAAGTTGTGATAAGATTAATCTCTTGATAGATCACAAGGTGAAAATTTGATAATTGATATTACACAAGTGATTAAGCAGAAATGTACATTTGATGAAAATGAACAATTGATGGGTGTAATTGAACAATTGATGTAAATGATCAATATGGCTGGGTTGATAAGTTGGTTGAGATTGATGCTAGCACAAAATAATGATTGATACAATGATTGAGTGATCAAGGAGTAGATTGATTGATTTGGATTAAAAGACAGGTATCAGTTAAAGATAAACCGATTAATCATTCCTTAAAATAAGAGCATGAAGAAAATGAAATGATGAAGGAAACATATGATAGAAGAAATGATGGATGAAAAGAGAAATGAAGACATGGAGGTGATGAAGCTTCTTGTGTTGTAAAATTTGTTTTATCATCATAGAGCTTATTATGTCGCAAATTAGTATAAGCGTCTAGATAACATGAATTTCTAGATGACCTAAATATTGTTTGCATTTTTATTTAGCAGTAAAGTATAAGCATCTAGGTATAAAGACCTTAGACGACCTTAATACTTATTGCATGAAAGACACTATCGAACAAGGAAGTTTCTTATTCACAGTAGACTCATATGTCCTCAATGATTTGAGACAACCATGTCTTAAGATGAGTCATCTTGTGAATAAGAAACAATCCACAGACAACAAACAAGTGAACATGTCACATCCTCGCCTCTCTAGTCCAAGACATCCTTGAGAAGCTAAAAGACATGCCACCAAAGAAAAAATCATAAAATAATCAAAGATCAACAAAGAAACATGCATCATGCTTCAATGTAGAACTGATTCATGTTACAGTTTGTGTTTGGTTGGATTTGAAAGGGGGATTGATAGGTATCTTGTAATGTTTGCTTGATTTTCAATCGTGACATGTTTTTATTTTGTTGAAGTTCAAAGCTGTGTGGTGATCTGAAAGTGTCATTGTTTTGGGATTTTTTTTGAGGTTATTTGATTTTTTTTTGGATTTTAGGAATTTTTTTTTT
>VDFB02370376.1:0-13967 GCA_007258455.2 Sequoia sempervirens | reverse complement strand
TAAACCAGCCTCTACCCTCTACCGTCAATCCAATACCCTGTACCCTCAACCCTTAAACCCTTAAACCCAAGTAAACTCTCTACCCTAATCCATCAACCCTCAACCCTCAACCCTTAATCCCCCAACCCTTAAACCCTCAACCTTCTACCCTCAACCCTCAACCCTCAACCCTCAACCCTTAAACCCTAATCCCTCAACCCCTATACCCTCTATCCTATACATTGGACCCTCAACCCTATACCCTTGGTGTGACTGCAAGGGCATAAAAATTCAACTATATCCCTTTTGTACATTTTATGGCATAATACACCTCATTTCTACATTCAATCATCTACAAATTTGCCCATGTTTAAGATTTTTGAGTAAAAGATAAAAAAATGTTTTTAAAGGATAATATGAAGATAATAGTATGATCTTAAATTTGAGATTTAATAGCATTTGAATTAAATGGCATTTTTATCTTCTTTTCAATTAAAAATTGTAATATTTAATTTGTAAAATATTATAAAATAAATAAATAATAATAAAATTTATATGTTGAATATTAATCATTATTTAGAATTTATTTTTCACAATAATAATATGAATGGTTTAGAAGAAATGCAAGAGGCAGATCTATTTTAATTAAAAAAATCTTAGGGTGCAAGGAATCTAATGTAATATCACAATCACAATCACACAATTTTTTTTAAATTATAATAATTAAAATCATAATTTAATGATTAAATTATATATTTAATTCATATTCATTTTAGTTTTATTTAAATCATAGTAACGAGACTTGGACTCGACTCGAACTCGGCTAGGGTGACTCGACTCGGGACTCAACACCCGAACTCAACCAAGACTTGACAAAATGAAAAACCACTAGAAATTTAGAGATTTTTAAGGATTTAAAACTTGTTTGAAGCACGCTTTATTGAATAAACCCTAAAGACACAATAACATCATTAAATAGAAGCAAATTTGATCACATACACAAGTATACATCGATCACATAAGTATAAAGTACACAAATTGTAGTTGAGTTGCTGAAGGAAATAACACACGCTTAGATATATAAATATAGTCAGATGTATACAAAACTCATGGAATATGAAATCCATGACATCGAATGTTCCAAATAAATATGAAATATCAAAATAATAACTACAATTCTATGGCTCAATGGAGTCTACATCCTTCCTACGAAGGCATCTAAGGTGTGTCCTAGATGATGTAGCAATTGCAACCATAGTCTCTGCTTGTGTCTCCATGCCACCCTCACCAACATTAGTTGTGGATGTGTTTGCCTGTGCTTTAGCATCCTCCTCTGTCATGGCTATAGCCTCAACCTTTCTATCTGCTTGGTCAACCCAATCAAGGTCCTCGTCACTAACACAAGTATATATTGATCATATAAGTATAAAGTTATAAACACAAATTGTAGCTGAGCTGCTCAAGGAAATAACACACTTAGATATATAATCAAAGACTCAAATGTATACAAAAATCATCGAATATGAAATCCATGACATCAAATGTTCCAAACAAATATGAAATATCAAAATATTCAAAACAATAACTAGAATTATATGGCTCAAAGGAGCCTACATCCTTCCTACGAATGTGTCTAAGATAGGTCCTAGATGATGCAGTAGCCATAATCTCAAGTATCAGAGTGATTTCCCTAATGGGGTTGAGGGGCAGTTCCCTTTGTGGGGGTCTAGGTGCAATGCCTCTAGTGGGGTTAAGGGGCATCGCCCCTCACAGGGGTTTCGGGGTAGTGCCCCTCACAGGGGTTTGGGGCTAGTAGTGCCCCTTGTGGGGGTTTGGGGGTAGTGCCCCTAGCGGGGTCGATGAATAGCGCCCCTAGCAAGGTCGACGAGAAGCGCCCCTTACAAGGGTCTTGGGGCAGCGCCCCCAGTGGGGTCAAGGGGCAAGGCCCCTTGCGGAGGTTTGGGGGCAGCGCCCCCAGCAGGGTTGAGGGGCAGTGCCCCTTGCAATGGTCTAGGGGCAGCGCCCCCAGCAGGGTCGAGGGGAAGTGCCAAAACCATTCAAACCTTCATGGCATACAAATTAAGACCTCCAAAACCATACAAACCTTCATGGCGTACATCATTTTGCATTCGTAATAAGTTAAAAAAAACAAGTTTTAACTTTAAATTTCATGTAATTTTTTGCATTTTTCAAACCCTGCCTGTCGAGTCTTGCTAACGAGACTCGACTGAACTTGGCCAAGTATAACACCTATCTTGATTTTCTATAAAAATCATAAAGAAACTAAGGGATGAAATTATATGGTTTTTATTCAAAACCATAGGAAAACCTAAGGCATAGAACAACCTAGGAATGATGAGCTAAAGTATTAGTCAAGGCACTTTAATTGTAAATCAATGTGATAAAAAGATAAGGGCGAGCTAGGGCAACATGAAACCCTAACCACAAAACATTGAACTTCCACAATTCTCGCCTCATTTTGCACTTTTCCATTTCTGGAGAACTTGGCACACAACTGCCATGGAAACTTAGGGTTTGAGCCTGAAAATCAAACATTTTATGCACTACTATGTTGATTTGGTGTCAATTTCCTTTAGGAACTTAATGGTAAGTTGTTTCTTCTTTGTTCTAGGTCATTTCAACTCCATTTTTGAAGGATTTAGGGCCTCTAGGCCGCGACCATGAGTGAATTTCTAACGCATTTTTCTATGTTCATTTCCTCTATTGATATCTCATTACCTCGGGCCACCATGGATGCGCTTGGCTTGAGTTTTGAAGGCCACAAGCACACGGGTTTTGATGGTTCCTCTCTTCACACAAAAATTGTCTGAGTTTCTATGCTTTCATCCTATGTATTCTCTTCTTAAATGAGCTCGATTTGAGCATGATTTGAAAGAAAAAAATTGTCCTCTATGTGGAAACAAAAGAAAAAGCGTGCTCCTCTACCCAGGTTGTGGCCATACCATTTTATTTCCTCACTTTCTACAAAAGATAACCTAGTTTTAGGCTCGACCCATGATAGAAAATTATAATACTTATGTAATGGAGAACTTTCCTGCATTTTGTTTACTATTTTTGGGGTTTTGAAAACCTTTCATGGTTTCAGCCATTCACAATACCTTCTTCATCTTCTGGGTTGGTCTTCTTCCACTTGTATTACTAGACCTATGTTGTCAATATCACCTCATAACATTGTATCACCTTGATTTTCACTATTTAGATAATCTTGAGACTCCTTTAAAAAAATCGTACAAGCCTGATCTGACTGATCATGGTGATGTATTGGAATGGTACAATCAAGAGTTTGATCATTTACCTTCAGAAAATTAGATTGTAACTCTTTCATATCAATTGGAATAACTTCCTCCTTCACTATCCATGATTTTTCATTACTTGTTGGGTTGATATTTTCTTGTTTTTCCATCAAATTAGACTGATCTAGTTGTTGTTGACCCCTGATTTCAAGCTCAGAATCAATAGTAGTCTGAAACAAAAAAAAATCCACTTTTTTGTTAGAAAAATGAAACCTAAAACTCAACATGTGGAAAGAGTCTTCTTGTTGATCTGCATTCTCAATCTGAATAATTAATCATAAAAGAAACTTAAATAATCGGAAGGGTAAAATGAACCATGAAAACCACATCCAACCAATAAAAAAAACTCATACAGTAGCAACAAATGAACTTCTATTTGTATTGATTCAGAAAAATTGGCATTGTTTCAACAATTCTTTTTCTTTTTAGTCCTTCCTTATCTTTTACAAGAGAAAGTGATTGCATTTTTATAGAGAGGCAAGTACATTGATTTTACAATAAAGGGTGGGGATTAATCCATCATGCTCCTTGCAACAGCAAAAAGTACACCTCTTTTTAATTTGAAATTGCCCCATAAATAATCTTTTATGAAGTTATACATTTCTTATGTTTATGTGTTGCTAGAAAGTGAGTTATTATTAAGTAATTGACTAGTTGACAATAAATTTTTCTTATGTTTACATGAGGAGGTGAAGGCTTTGGATTTCTCTTGGTGAAAAGAGGAATCCAAGCTTTCCTGTGTTGGGTGGAACGATCTTAACAGAATATTAATATGTTTTGTATAGGTTTGTGTTGGAAAAATGGATCAACAAAAATTCTTTCAGCTATTCATTATTTTCTTTAAGCCACTAGAATATATTTTTACAACATAAAATCCTATAAGCATACTAATTGAAGCTTCAAGGTCAAGTGAACAATTTTGTATTAGATTTCTAATTTTGGAACTCGTGAACATTATGTGGTTGAGAAAGCTTTTCAAACAACTTTCTTATGTTGTGGAGCCAAACAGTTACCATGGCATTACTTTTATATCTACAAAGAAATTCATTTTCACATTATGTGGAAAATCAAACAAGGGGCAGCTGGTATGTAAAACAAATGTTTGTTTTTTTTATTTTTCCTTTTCTATACTTACGGTAATAGCCTACCTAGCATTTGATCATGGTTTGTAATGAATATGGCTAGAGAAATAGCAATTAGCACATCTTCCATTCCCATATTTTATAAGTAAATAGCCTAGTATGTAAAACAAATGTTTTTTTTTTTTTTCATTTTCCTTTTAAGTAATTAGAACCTATAGCATCACAACTCACTCAGCACTCCACGTCTTTACACATGCTCGATTCTTCAAAGGCCGCATAACTCCAAAAATTCCGCTCCAAATTCAAACATCTGTGCCAAAGATAGAAATCTAAAATTGTTTCAAAGATTCTCAAAGAGAAGAAGTCATCGTATAAAATTAGAAAATCCCTCAAAACATTGTTAATGACTTTAGACACATCATGCCACAAAAATGAATGCAATTTGTCTCAAATATGGTCGATGCTAAATGTTATTGCTGCTCCAAGGCACTTTGACTTCTTCCTTAGACAGTGAGATTCCCTCAAGACATGAATGTGGTTATCATAGCTCTAAACACTCATTTTAGCATGAAGAATGCATCAATGTGTAGTAGAATTTGTAAAGCACTTGTCTCTAATTATGAATGTTTTAGATTGTTACATATAGTCATGGTCAGATTCTCATGATAGATTCCTTTGAAACTTGTGACAGGTATGTATTTGAGGACCAAATTGAGTTTATCAAGGAATCGGTACTTGAAGGAGAACAAGTACTTTAATAAATTAGCTCATATGCTGATGTTTTGAATTGTATATCAAATATCTTTTTTGATTTAAATAGTAATAAGATATATGTTTCTTGCTTTGGTTGATTGGACTAAACTTTAGAGAACAAGTGGAAAATGTTTTGGAGTTTTATATGTATTTTTGTAAGACTTTTTAACTTTACAACATAGTTTATGTATTTTTCACTTTTAATTTTTTGTTAATTTTCTCATTATTGATGTTTTATCCTAAATGGTATATCAAACTCTAGTTCAAAATCTTTTAGATGAGGCTGCTCCCATAGCTCTATTACTCGCTTGACAAATCTTTGAAATTCTACATTGATTTTATTTTTCTTGTTCCTCTCTTGTTGTTCTTCCTCAATTTCATCAGGATCATACATTGACCTTCTTGCCCCTCCTAAAGTTTGGACCACATCCATTACCTCCACATAAAACTAGACATCCTTTGTCTTCTTGGTTCACGATGACTGGGCCAAAAAAAAATGTGCCAAGGGAAAAGAGTATTTCTGATTCAAACCTCATGCCTTAGCCATTCCATAGTCCTCTTTCTTTCGTCGTAGTCAACACCAACCGAGAACTTCATTGTTTTCTGCTCTTGCATACTATTATTTAAATGTCATCTTTTATCAGACTTGTTGATGATCACTTCTCTCTATCTTAGCAAAGAAAAGACGATGACAAGATGACTTAAAAAATTGACTACGAGAACCACAATTGATTGGATGGATACAAGATCAAAAGTCAAATGATGACAAAAGGGAGCACAAGAGATGAGTTTCATATGGGTACCAACATGAGGATAGGTTGTATCTATTTCCATTTAAGTTCTATATATTGATCTATTTCATCAAAAAAATAATATTTTAACCCAATAAGATTGAATTTCATCATGAATGCTCATTTGTAATCATCAAGCCATTGAAAGGAACATTGTTTCCTTTTATTTTATTCCTCGACACAACAACAACTGCACTTTCTTATGTTATTTCTAAAATGTTTAAGGCCATTGATGCCAGTTTAACTTTTTCTCACGGGTTTGTATAGATGAAACAACATCCATGTATCAAATTTCTTCCTAAGTCCCACTCTCTCAAAGTTAAATCCAACCCTACCTATTAGTGATTATAAATATAAAAATCAAATTCAAATCACTAAACAATAACATCAGAGGGAAATTGCGAAGATGCTTTTGAGCAACTCCCACGAAACCAAGTTTCTAAAACGGTATATCAAACCTATATTCTAAAATATTTTGTATTGAGGCTGCTCTCATAGTTCTCTATTAGCCTGGCTTAATGTAAATCCTCTGAAACTCAGATTGATTTTTATTTTTCCCACCTCTCTTGTTGTTCTTCCTCAATTTCATCAGGATAATACATTGACCTTATTGCCCCTCCTAAAGTTTGGATCACATCCATTACCTCCACATAAAATTGGACATCCTTGGTCTTCTTGGTTCACACCATGATATGGTTATGCAAATGAAAATGAAGCAAAGTAATCATCTCCTTCTCCACTGGCTGGAAGAATGCATGCTTAATGTTTTGATACAAGATATCATATCTCTTCTACTCTCATGGTTGAATACTGAAATCCATTATGATTGGCCTCCAGAGTTCCAATCGTCTTTCTTCCTCTTCCACCAAATGCTAGCATATTTTACTAGCGTTTATTAGAATTGTTGCATGTTTTACATCACTAGAATGACATATTAGTTGTAAATTTTATGAAATTTTATTATGGTATGTACACTTTGATATGATGTAATATGATTATGGTTTCATTTCACATATTGTAATATTAAATATATAGCAAAAAAAAAAATTATTGCATGAAATAAATAATAATTTTTCATTTTAAATGTTTTTTTTGTAGAACACATGTCTTCCAAAAGATCAAGATGATCCTCATGATATATAGATCCAGAATATGTTGGTTCTGGTACAGATCACATGGCAAAGGATGATGATGATGCAGATACAGAAGACACCAAGGCTGATGACGATGATGATGATGACAATGATGATGATCACAATGGTGATGATGATGATGAGGTAGTTGTCGGTAGTAGCCGTGCTGACATTCATGATCACAGACGCATCATGGGATCATTTCCGATATATCATTATGATGCCTCTTTTCATGGTTACTATCCTATGTATCATTTTCATGGCCTACAATACCATATTATTAAGTCATATCATTTTGACATGTATCATTTTGAAATATATCATTTGGACATGTATCATTTTGACTTGTATCATTTTGAGTTATATAATTTATCATTTTTACTTATATCATTTGTACATGTGTCATTTTGACTTATGTTGATTGTTGGACATGTATCATTTTGACATGTTATTAATCTAGTGGCATATTTGACTCACTTGTTTTGATCTACTTATATAGATATTTGACTCACTTGTTTTAATTATAAATGATGATCATGTTATTAATAATTATCTTGTTATTTAATCATATGAGTTAAATAATTAAATTACTTACTCTATAATCATATGAGTTATTTAAGAGGCATGATGTATTTAATTAATTAAATTGAAATAAAACATATTATTTAATTTAATTTTACTCAGCAATCATATGAGCATTTAAGAGGTAATGATATATTTAACTAATTAAATTGAAATAAAACATACAGCCCATAATAAAATGGTGCTGCTACTTTTAGAAGCAAAAGGAAGCAAATAAATGGAATAAACTAGAAAAACTATGCAAGCAATCTGGAAGCAAAATTGGAAGTGAAAATTAAAGCAAAAACAAAGCAAAACTGGAAGAAAAATTCAGCAAAACCAAAGAATCCGAAGAAAAAACTGAAGTAAAACTAGAAGCAAAATGGAAGCAAAAATGGAAGTAAATTTGAAGCAACCCAGCAAACGTGGAAGGGCGCAATAAGCAGGGGGCTTAAAAACTAAAGCCAAATTGAAGCGAACAAAAATGAAGGCCAACCCGGAACACTAACTGGTAAGCAATTTTATTACCAAACCCGGGCGCTTAAATTCATGCTTTAAATCCAGTTAAGCAACTGCGCCGAAGTGAACATAATGATTTTGTGGCTCAGCGAGGCGCCAACGTGGGTTCAAGACCACATGAACTCAAATACACTAAAATTCGACACTATTTTAGGTGCTAATTTCCTGTTTTGTTGTAGTGGGGTGATGGTAGTCACATTAGTCATGTAGGTGAAAATGGATGGACGAGGCTCTCACCTTCATGGAGCCCTTTTCCACATGATCGAGATGGAGGAGAAACATACCATTTATGGGTCATAGCGTGCTCACACACTTGTACCAGGATTTGGGCAGGTTCGTGCATTATGAGCACTCGAGCCTTATCGCTTGGATACTTTTATAGATGTGGGCATTCACTCACATTACTTGCACCTGACCAATCAATTATCCTTAGGGGATAGCCCCCGTACACTGATGAAAAATGCATAGAAGCTAGTATGTTAGTGGAGATCGTATGGAGACCCCCCAGCCAGAGATTACAGCTTTGATACCATGTGGTTAGACGGGTTAAATGGGTGAATCGTGAGTAGAGGTACGTGCTGGGTGTCGCAATTCAACAATAGTTCCGTAACATGGATGGGCCCAAATTTAATGCTTCATCTTGATGATATATTATCTATTTCCATTGTTGCTACCATGACTTTGACATTGGTTGTTGACATTTTCTATGTTGTTTCCCTGAAACCGCTAGACCTTGGGCATAGCATTTCATCCCTTTGTTATTTTTAATGGTATTTATCATGCTATGAAATTATCTCCTTTAAGGATTTTTACGCGACTTGTTTAATTGCTGCTATAATTATAGGATGAAGCGTACTGCAATGCCAGCGGTTATTATGTAGGTTTCCATCAAATGTATTGCCATGAAGCCCTCGAAGGGAGAAACCCCGCCAACTTGGTTTTGCCAGCGATAAAGTCAAGAAGTTGATCATTAAGAAGTCAAAGGAGGGAAAACTCTCATGGAGGGAAATTTCTAATTCAAATAAAAGAATGTAACTACCTTTTTAATGGTCATCTTTGTACTTGCATTTTTTAGTTTTAGTAATACAATCATATTGTTGAGATGTTATAATCACATTTTCAAGAAATAATATGATTTTTTGAGTTGTTGCATTTGAGTTGTGTAAGGAAGACTCACCCAAGGGGGGCCACTTGGTGAGAATTCCACTTATTTAATTTAGAATTTATTTTTTGTTTAGTAGTTAGTTTTAGCTTCAACAACTGCCTGTTCCTGCAGTCACATAAATTTGTTCTGTGACTGTTCCTACAACCAAGGCAGACATAGTAGTTTCCTGTCTATTTGTTGGAATTTATATTTCTATCATTCATTTTCAGTCTAGTTGTTAATGTTTGGTGCAGATCTTGATTTATGCTCAATGTTTAAGTTGATTTCCTTCCATTATTTTATTTCCAGCATTGTTTCTTTCCTAGTTTATGGATGAATATAGTAGAATCCTAGTGCACATATAGTACTAACCCATTTCAAGTTTAAATCCCTGGGTTGATAATTAAATGTACCTTCATGATGAGTGAAATAACTACTTAGTGTAGATGTCCAATCTCTAAGTCACAACTCTAACAGCTTAGTTATTAAACCATTAGAGGAGGCCAACATTTTTTGCATCATTGTCTGGGATGGTGTCAAACTAGGGAGTTATTTGGAGTCATTGATAGTTTCTTTCTTCTTGAAGTACTTCTAAAAGTTTTCTCGTAGTATACCCTTCATTTAGGAAAGTAATGACCTGTTATTCTTTCACCAATTCTTTGTGTGACTTAGCTGATACTGAGTTGATACTGCATGCATAAAGGAAGGAGAAGAGATGCTTATGGGAGATTCATTCCTAATGAACTTGATCCATTTTGGCTAGAAGAGATTCAAAATCTTCCAAGAGACAAAGAAGAAGAAGAAGAGCCACACCCTTTTTTTGATGCATTTCTCAATTTAACCAATTCTGAAACTTCCTCTAAAGACCAAAATTTGATTGAGAACCCATTTTCTTTGGAACTCCATCAAGCAGGCATGGGTGATGCAAATAGAAATAGACCTAACCAGCTAGATTTTCCATTTCCCATTGCTCATCAGAATGAAGTTGACAACTTCAAAAATATCCCTACTTCAGTCCTTCCTAAGTTCTATGGGCTTGTCATAGAAGATCTTGATACTTTCTTGTTTGAGTTTGATATCCTCTGCAGAAGCTATGACTATACCACTGGTGCTCATAGGCTTAAGTTTTTTCCTACCACCTTGAAATAGGCCACATTAAGATGGTTTATGAGGTTAGGAAAGAATATTGTAGAGACTTGGGATGAAATGAAGACAAAGTTCCTTGAGAAGTACAAGGACTAGTGCAAGGGTAGTGACATGAGAGGAGATGACATCTTTAGGATGCAGTAGAAGGAAGATGAGAGTTTGGAGGATTACATTTCAAAGTTTTTGTTTTTCCTACTGAAATCTCCACATCATACACTCAATGAAGAGTCTCAAAAGATACTCTTCCTGAGAGGAATTAATGAGAGTTACATTGAGGCTTTAGACCTAATGGGAGGAGGAGATATCACCCAAGCTCCTTGGGATGATATTAAGAAGCTATGTAAAAACTATTCTAGGGAAACTTCAAAGAAAGGGAGAGCTTACCAATCCTCTATGGGTAAATCATCCACCAATGGAGTTTCAAGGATGGAGATTACTCACTTGTTGGTAGACTTCAAACAAGACATCATAAAAAATCTAGCTACTCAATTGGATACACTTCAAGCAAAGATGAAACATGAGGAGGCAGAGGCAATATTGGCAGAATATTGCCCTCATTCTAGAAAAAAGGACTACAAATGCAAAATGGTAGCTAACATTCACAGTAAGCAGACCCCACTTGAGTTCAAGCCAATCTAGGGTGATGATGATCAAGTCTACTACATTGCACAAAGGAGATCATGGGCTTTAAGACAAGGTATTCCACTAGATCCATTATCCTTTGTTGGAACTTATTTTAATTCTTATGCATTTGGTAACCAATGGCAACCCCCATATCCATCCAACTATGGAGAATATCCACCACAAATTTGGAATAACCCTTCAAATACCTGGCCCAATCACCAAAACTCTCCATCCCATTGGCAACAACCTAAGGGGAATTGGCAACAGTTTTAGGGGAATTGGCAGCCACCTTTAGGAAACTAGTAGTAAACATCCCAATGGAGGGGAGGACAACAATGGCCAAACTAGACAACTGGTTACATGCAAACACCTTCTCATCCCAACAACCTACTATAATGCATCCTCCTACTAGCTCAAGTTTAAGCACACCTAGACCTACTCAATTACTAGCTCAACCCACACCTTACCCAAATAACAAACCACAACAACAACCAGTCTATTCTGCATAACCAAATCAATTCCATGCATATGTTGTGAGCGTAGGTGACATCCATTTGCATTCAGGAACCACTTTTCCAACTCCTTCCACTCCCATCATCACCGAGATTCATGTGGACGAAGAGGAGCATCTGAATGTCCCCATTCAACCAAGTGTGCCTAAAAAATCCTGAACCAATTCCAATCCAATAGACTAATCAAGAACCACCATTTCCTCAGAGGTTAGAAATTGTTAAACAAAAGAAAGAGAAGAAGGAAACAAACTTTGACATTCTAGATCAGTTGAAACATATATGTGTCAAGATACCTCTATTTCAGGCCATAAAGGATGTTCCCATATATGGAAAACCAATTAAGGAATCATCCCTCAAAAAGCTAGGCATGAGAAAGAAAGACCCCACTACGGTTCATGTGGTGGGATAGCTGGCTGATATCATGCTTGGGAAAGTGACTATTCCCAAATACAATGACCCAGGTAGTCTTGTGGTAGGAGTTGTTATAAATGGGGTCTAAATAAAGAATGCTTTGATTGATTTGGGAGCAACAATAAATGTGATGACTAAGGATATCCTGCAACAACTAAATGTTGCAAACATAAGACCTACTCCTACTATCCTACAACTTGCTGATAGTTCCACTTTTAAACCTGATGGTGTAGTAGAGGATCTTGTGGTAACTCTAGACCTTGGGAGTACCCAATAGATTTCATGATTGTTTCTCCTAAAGCTACACTAGGTGGGTATCCCATTATTCTAGGAAGGCCATGATTAGCAACAACTGATGCCTACATTCGATGTCAGTTAGGAAACATGACCATTTATGATGGGAAGAGCATCAAAAATCTTGTTCTTTACCCCCCTGCTCAGCCATCCCATGATATGGATGACCCCATATGGCCGCATGTTGGAGAAGAGGTCAAGGAAGTCAAATATGTGGCACAACTTATGATGTCAGGAAGAAGTTATTTCATGCAGCTTCAGGAAGAAGATTAAGTATTGTCCAACATAATTCAGAACCATTACGAGGTGAAGGAAGCATCATCCTCTCATGCATCTAGTTATGCTGGTTCAGTGAAGACACTTCTGCCCGCTCTTCCTACAACTGAACTTCCTGCAGCAACTGATATGCTTCATACATTTTTGCCACATGAACTAAAGGTGCCAAGCATTAGTGAAACAACTATGATAGAGTTAACCACACAAGTGCAAGTGTCAGAAGGAAAATATCTGAATATTAACAGTAAGTTGAGTCAAGAGCAACAGTTGTCCTTGATAAACCTATTGAGGACCCACCAGCATGCATTTCCATGGGACTAGCATGATATGAATGGATTGGACCCAAAACTCTTTACTCATAGGATATATATTAGAGATGTTTGCACACCAATGAGGCAGCCACAAAGAAGAATCAATCCTGCATTGAGGGAAATTGTAAAAGGGGAACTACATAAATTATTAGATGCAAGATTTATCTACTCCATTTCAGATAGTTAGTGGGTGTCTCCATTGGTGATTGTGCCCAAAAAGGGAGGAAAATGGAGAGTTTGTGTTGACTACAGGGAACTCAACTCTACCACCAAAAAGGATCATTTTCCCCTTCCTTTCATAGATCAAGTACTAGATTCCCTTGCAGGCAAGCGATATTTCTCTTTTCTAGATGGATTCAATGGCTATAACCAGATACAAATTACACTTGAGGATCAAGAGAAGACCACCTTTACCTGTCCATGGGGGACTTATACCTACTCAGTACTTCCATTTGGCTTATGCAATGCACCTGCAACTTTTCAAGGGGAGTCATTAGCATATTTTTTCAGATATCTCACATGATTGCATGGAGATTTATATGGATGATTTCACTACCTATAGTGTTGATTTTAATGAAGCATTAGAAAATTTAGGAAAGTCCTACAAAGATGTCAAGACCATAATATGTCTTTAAATAGTGATAAATGCTTCATGATGATGCAAGAAGGTGTAGTCCTTGGCCACTACATCTCTCACAAATGAATTCAAGTAGATCCTGCTAAGATTGAGGTGATCACCAATCTGCCTATACCTGCAAAGCAAAAAAATGTCAGAATTTTCTTGGGACATGCAGGGTACTATAGGCATTTCATCAAAGATTTCAGTAAAATGGCAGCACCATTGTACAATCTCCTAATTAAAGATGTTGAGTTCCAATGGACAAAGGACTGTGACAAAGCATTTTTTATTTGAAAGCAACTTTAACCCATGCACCTATACTCAAAGGCCCCAATTGGGAGCTTCTTTTTCATATTCATACAAATGCATCAGAATATGCTATAGGAGCTGTCTTGGGACAAAAAGAAGGAGCAATCGAGAATGCTATTTATTTTGTCAGCACAAACCTACAAGGAGCTAAATTCAATTATACAGTGATAAAAAGGGAAATGTTGGTAG
>VDFB02370375.1:0-28133 GCA_007258455.2 Sequoia sempervirens | reverse complement strand
GTCAGGGGGACTTGAAAGTACATCCAATTACATTAGAATGTTCTAGGGTCTAAAGAACAGATAACTTTCAAGCTTGGACAAGAAGCATTTTGATTTGAAACTACATTGTTGAGAAAAATCTGTAAGGCATTACGACCATCTTGCTATCTAAGTTGTTCTCTAGAAACTTTTGTTATAAATTGATTTTGTCCTTAAGAGCTATGGTAAAATAACAAATTTAATATTTATGTTACAAGATGACTACAGCTGGTCAATGGGACTGCAGAGGGATTCCAGTAGATAATAAGACAAGGAGAGTTCTCAATGCATCTCTACTACAAATAGAAATTGTAGGATTACTATAAAAATTTAATGAAGAGCAAATTCCAGGTCAAGTAGGTGTTGGTAACTAAAGATCAAATTTGCTCCAGAAGACAAGCAGTATGACAGAAGCCCTAGAGACAGACGTGTCTTTTCAAATTCAACTTCAGTCACCCACTTTCCTACCATCCAAACTCCAAAGGCTTTATCTGGTTAATGTCTCGGTGACCTTTGTTGCCAGACTGATCTCATAGGAAAAACCTGCTTGCCGATCTCATATGAATAACCTGTTTGAAAAGTTCTCTACAACCTGCATCACTCTAGAACTGTAAATAGGATATAATGTGCATCTAACTGTTAATCTGAGTTGATCTATCACTGTGGACTCTCAACATATGAAGTAATGCACATTTTTTCTCAATTCTTCTTCCTTCTTTTCAGCTACTTTTCATAGCAGTATTTATGATTTAGAATTCTCAGCTGTTCTGGGAGCCCAATCTGTAGAATATGACTAAGTGTTCCACGGGGACGCGTTTCCCCCCAAAAATGGCGCGTTTCTGAAACGGGGACGTCTCGGGGACGGGGGGATGGGTACTTGGCGTCTCCTGCCGTCCCGCCACCGCCGCTGGTGCTCCGCCGGAGACAGGGAGACGTCTCTGTGTCTCCCAAGGAGACGGGGAGACGGGGAGACGTCTCCAAGTTTCCTTGGGAGATGTCTCCAAGTCTCCGAGTCTCCTTGGGAGACGCCCAGGAGTTTCCTGGGAAAAGCCCAGGAGTTTCCTGGGAGACTGGGAGACTCCTAGGAGTTTGCTGGGAAACGCCCAAGAGTTTCCTGGGAGACGAGGAGACACCCAGGAGTTTCCTGGGAAACGCCCAGGAGTTTCCTGGGAGACTGGGAGACGCCCAGGAGTTTCCTGTATTTACTACATTTTGAGTTTTGACATTTTGCTATTAGTATCTGTATTTACTATTTAGTTTACTGTTTTACTATTTTCCATTTGGCATTTGCTACTCATTGTAATGATGTGATATACTGATATCTCATATGACATCAAATATTCATATTTTCGATATAATAGATATCTCCAATTTAACAATTTCATTTGTCAAATTTTATTTAGCAATTAGCATTCAAGATATCTTCGTATTTAGATTTAGTATTTCAAATTTTGCTATGTTATAATTTTACTAATTTGAGTAATTTCCTATAGTTTCATTTGAAATGTAATTCTTATACTGTTATACTGTTGTACATCTTTTCAAAACTAGTTTTTCAAGTACTATAAGTATATTTATAACTATATCAGCACCACCAACCCACCACCCCGCCGCCGCCGTCCCCCCCGCCGTCCCCAAATTTAGGCCCTTTGTCCCCCCGTCTCCGAAATGCGTTTCCCCGTCCTCCCGTTTCCCCGTCCCCCAGGCCCGTGGAACACTGATATGACTAGACATTAGGAGAGATGGTTGATTTTATTTTTTCATCAATGTTGGCGTTTAAATTTGCACCTCTGGAATGTGTATTTGAAACGGACAGCTATGCACAGTAAAACTGCTCTTCAAATTAGGAGGGGAAGCTCCCTCTTGCTGATGGTGTTGAAAGAAAGTAAACTAAAAACTAAGTTGCCTATCTTTTTGTTTCAGCTAGAGCACAAGGTTTATAAAACACAAATGCCGCAGCTGAGATTTTCTGATTAAGAACTTCAACTACGACTAACTTAAGCTAAAGACCTTTCTAACTTCTCAAGTAATACACAGAGCAAGAGAAACTAGAAATGAACAAGGTTGATTCTTTGACAAAATACTTCAATAAACTCTTTCTCAACAAACATCTACACACTTCAATGTAAGCTGAAATCAATATCATAAAAGTAGAACAGAAATAACGGAAATTTGAGATGTTATATCAAGGCAAAGGAGGCTCATGATTTTATTACTCAAACTTCTAGAACAAAGATTACACTAAACACATGCACGGAACAAGAACTTGCAGCTAAAGAGGCTTGCAAACTTGTTCTTACACAAAACGGACAGCGTTTACAACAACTACTTGTTGGCTAAAAGAGACTCAACAACTCGCTATCATAAACACAATTGAACAACACTGAATAACAATAGAAGGCATTTAGGCTTAGCGTTTTGTTATCACTAACATGGTTCCAACACAAAGTGAATTGACACTGAATAACAACTTGCTGGCTAAAAGAGACTCAGCAATTTGCTATCACAATAACCGTTAAAGAAAACTAATGAGCAGAGGCTCTTATTTATAGGCAAGTAGAGGAGTAGGGAACCCTAAACTCTCCTTGCTTTCACAATCTAGGGCTTGCTCAGCAAGCAAGCTTTATTTCTAAATCTAGAAAGAAGATAACATCTAACACCTAAGAAAGCGGGAAAAGTAGGAAACGCCAACTATTACATTTATCTTCTTTCTCTTCTTCAAAGAATGGATAAGAATCGTTCCAAGAATAGAAACAAAGCGGAAAGAAAGCTTCTAGATGAAAGCCGCTTTAAATTTCAATCATATCCGCTAAAAAGTAGGAAACTGGGTTCTGGTCAGGTGCATTGATACTGTCTAAGGCAATATTCCAATTCTCCAAGATCTCTTCGCCTTCTATGATCAAACTTAGAGAATCTTTCACTTCTTTGGCTGCTTTATGAGTTCTATTCTTGAAAAACATCGCTGCCCGAAAAGATGACTCACTAATTGATAACTTGGCGGCTCTGCAACTTTATATTTCTGACACTTCTCTTGATTTCCAACAGAAGAGTATTGCACAACTCTTTTCTGATACCTTTCCTTTTTCTCATATCACACCTCCTCGTGTTCTTCAGCTGAGATGATGAAGTTTTGATATAGTGCTGATTTGGTCTTAAACTCGAGGGGAGTGTACTCCATATTGAAAACCTTGAAGATTGACAGTAAACTCGCCTATGTTCAAACAAGCTTTGAGCAACTTTCTATTTTTAGAATGCTGGTTTTTCTTCGTCCAACGGACAAATTTTGGAATTTTTTTTCTGAGATATGGGTTTTGCTCAGAATTTCGTTGCAAGACAACTTAGATTGTCCGTTTTTGAAAATCTTGAATTTTAACTAAAAAACAGCAAACCCTAATTTCTTCAATTTTTCACCAAAAAAACTGGCACCTGGGTTTTGTTCAGAATACAATTAGAAATGGACCCAGTTGATCAGATTTGAAATACACCGATGGCTGATCGAAAAAGCAGCCAACCCTATAATTTGAAATTTTCTTGAAAAAGCTGTGATATGGGTTTTCTTCATAAGACTGTTTTGAGAGGACCTAGATGATCAAAATTTGCAAACTCTAAAGATTTCACTGACATGCAAAGAAAAAGCAGCTGCTGCAACTTGATGAATTTCCTCAAAAATTGTTCAAAAGAATGAGTTGAGTAGACCTAGAAGGCTGAAAATTAAAAATCTTTGACCTTCTCTTTCAAAAATTTGATCTTCTGGATGAAAAAGCATGAAAAAGCAAGGTCTTATGTTGCTGGTCTGAAAATTATTCATGAAAATCAACAACTTTGAGCTCTTGAATCTTGAAATAAAATCTCAAAGTTGCTGCTCCACTTTTCTTCTTTGAAAGCCACCTACAAAAATGATGAAAACTGAAAGGAAGAGATGTCTTAAATAGATTTAGGGCTTGAAATAGATTTGCTTTCTTTTGCTTTAATCTTCAAACCCTAATCTCAGCTTGTTCAATGAATTTAGAAATTCATCTTTCCCTTGCCATTTTGAATCTTCTGAAAACTTTGAAAATTTCACTAAGGCATTGTAAGTTGAGCGCCCTTCTTGGCTAGAGGTGCCTACTTCATTCAGATTTAACTACTTTTCTGAATTTTTCAACTTTTCTTCCATTTTGACCCTTGGTTTGATCCTAATTTCTAAATGTTCAGTTGAACCGGTGGACAAACTGAATGATTCATCGCAAAGCTCGACTGATTCTAAGAAAATTGTTCTGGAGGCGTCTTTGGCGAAAAACTTCGTTTTGACCTTCAAATTCATGGGAGCCTATTTCCTCCAAGGGCTCCGAACTTTCACAGTGTTAGCCATTTTTTCATGATTTTCAATTCCTTCATTCCCTTTGATTTTCTGATGAAATCTCGATTCTGGGAGCTACGCTGATTTGATTGACTGGCTGACAGGTTCACTGGATAGCTTGGCTGAAACCAACGAGGTGATCTTAGACGCTTCATTGATGAATTCCATCATCTCAGAGCTCAAAATCTTGGGTGCCCTTTCTCTCCAGGGGCGCTCAACTTGACCAGACTTAGCCATTTTTATGATATCTTCGCCACTTTCTCTTCTACAGATGATCCTCCCTGATCTGGTGTTCCGGAGCTCAGATTGATTGATGGCTGGGCTTGTCACGAAGCTGAGAAGATTTTGGAGGGGGTTCTCTGGGAGTTACTTCGCCAAAAAGTTAGATTTGGACCTTCAAAAGCTTGGGCGCCCATTTGCTTTAGACTTAGAATATTTTACCTGATTTTCATCTTCACATTTGAACCGTCATTCCATACTTTTAGCTTGATCTGGATTTGCCGGAGAACGACAAGTCAAATGCTTTGACCAAGACAACCGTCGCGAAGCTGATTGAATTTTGAAGAGATTGAGCCCAATTGCAAACCCTAATTGTTGGATTTTCCCTTCCAAAAGACTAGGCGCCCCTGGGCACCTGGGGCTCTAAAAACTTCCAGACTTAGAAACTTTTCAAACATTTTCATGATTTTCATTCCGTCTTTTGTTTGAAACTTCCCTATTTGACCTCGAATTCCGAGTGACTGGACGATTCGTTGATTGCACTATCGGATTCGCTGCGGAGCTGGAAGGAAACTGAGCAACTTTGACTGAGAGCTCAAACCCTAATTTTATCATTTAATGCCCTAAAAAGATGGGCGCCCTTCTTCACCTAGGGCGCCCATGTCAAGCAGACTTGGTCAATTTTAGGCAGATTTCACCTTCATTCAACATGCATGTTCATCATTTGATATTTTGTTCGATGTCATTGAATCTAATGCTTGGCAATCGACTGACCTCCATTGATGACCTCGGAACTCCTAATATGCTTTTGAAAAAGCAAAATAGACCCACTAGGGCAGAACTGATCTTTTTGAGATTCTGACTGTACCAGCCTGATATGGAAGTATTTTGAGCCAATCAGAATTAGTTTGAACCCTATCGTACCGACTTTCTATTTTTAGAAAGTTTTTCCAGTATCCGTTTCGAAAGAAACCCAAAAAACCCAGAAAAGTTACTATTTTTAGGAAATTTCTAAAAATAGCAGTTTTCCTAAAAAGTAGGGATGAAAAACTGAGATCTGGGTTTTGTAGATTAGGTCGCTCTGAGCAGACCCAGATCGTCAGATTTTGGGAATTTCACATTTTGACCCCTCATGCAAGACATGCACACCCAAATTTTGACCTATTTCATAGTTTTAACAAGACTTTTACTCATTTCTTCAAAATGTATAAGTGTAGCAAAAAATTTTAATTTTGGGGTACAACAATCAACATATAGAAAAATTTATGAAGTACTAACATAACTATTGCTGGAAATATCTGTGTCAAATCATCTCATATATCTGAAGGCTCTTTTCAGTGTTTTATATTAGGGTTTCAAGAACAATGGTTTATAGCATATGCAAATCGTGCACTTCAAATGCTTCAACTTTCCCCAGTTAATTTTTTCACATTTTTGTCCTTTTTGTAAACTCGTTTGATGTTATGGTACCAATGCAACATTCTTATATAAAAGTAACAATTCATAGAAGAATTGATTGTACGAGAATGTCAGAAGTGATGCTTTATTGAAGGTGGTAGTGTTCAATTACCAAAAATGCAGTTGAAGGAGGGCCATCCATAAATGAACACACAAGTTGGCTGCATGATTATTAACAAAAAAAATCAAATATAAAATCATGCTAATTACATCTTCCCTCTGAAACAGAAAGTTTGAGTCCCACCCAATAAGCCTATGAACAGTTCAGATTATTTCACATTAGAGTTGGAGAAGAATATGTCCCTGGAGGTACATTTATGCCAGCTGATCCAGAAGAGGTTGTTCTCATGGGTTGTGATTATTTTACTGCAGCCCAGAGTTTGTAAACGTATTTTATCCTTTGTGTCAGGTGGTAAATCACAATGACTTCATGTTCTCTTGAGCTTTTGACCATATGCATAACCTACTCTTTTGCTGTTGTAATTTCAGCCACACTTGAATTTAACTGGGCCACTCTCTGTTCATCTGCAACCAACTTAGCAACTTGGGCCTCTGTAAGTTGGGTTGCTGAGTCAGCTGTTCGGAAAACCACATTCTTTGTTCATCCATTTCCTTCCTTAAGGTTTCATTAGCCAAGGCAAGTTATTGACTTCTTCTGATGCCTTTCTCAAACATGGCTGTTTGTAGCATAAGGTATTGGTACTTGAAATGATGCTTAATGGAGTACAATGCTTCAAAGACTTTGTCAACTGAATTTGGAATAGAAGGCGAAACTCTAATTGGTAACTGTTATTATGATATCTCAGCCCTCGGGTATACTTTTCTCAGTCCATCCTTGTTTCATAGGTATTTTGACAAACTCTAAGTGGCAGTATTCTTCTACTAATTTCTTAATGCAAATGGTGTCATCTAAAATTAATGGAGAATGTTAAAATTCCACACTTAAAACTCTATTAGCAGCATCAAGTATGGATTGAGTCATACGTCCTTTACTGTCTCTAAGTTGTTGCAACATACCTGTCAGGTCAATAGAGTTTTCCCAAGGGCTAAGTTACCGGTTCTTTTGAATCGATACTTCTTCCCATACCCAATCGGGCTGGGATTGGAAGCAGCAACGGGAGCATCACCGCCACCCCGGGTAACAACTAAAATGCCCAAAAAATGATTTAAAAAAGAACTTTTATACACTAAAACATAAAAAAAACCTAAAAAGTATCCTGAACCCTAAACGCGCCCTTATGTTTGTCCTTTGACAAGCACAACTCTATTTCACACAAACTCATTCTTCCTATGTCAATTTTGCATTTTGAAATGTAGCTGTGTTTTTTTCATGGTTGCCAGGAGATCAGTATTGGTATAGGAGATGGGTACCAGCATCTCTATTTTTGAAAATAGGAGATGGAGGTACTTGGAGACGCTATTTTAAAAAATTATAATTTAATAATTTATTAGTTTGCTAACAATGAAACTGAAAATATCATGACATTGAACTTTTAAAACAAGAGTATTGGTAAAGTTTAACATTAACTTTAAAGTTTAAACACACAAATGTCAAAGATTCAAAGATTTCATGCTACATATTTGATATTACATATTGAAACTTATAAATGTTGATAACCTAATAGGTTGATACACATACAAAAAACAAAAATAAGAAATCAGAAATCTATTGTCTACACTTCTATGTCATCCATTTCTAGGTCCTTAGCTATGATGCTCTCCAAGTACTAATCACCCTCAAGCTCAGGGTCCTTTGTTGGTAGTAGAACTAGGGGTAAATCACTAAGGCCATTTGCTTCAACCACTTCATCTACCAAGACTGACATGTGAAATTTGGTCCTATTTTGTTGAAAGACTCTCTTTGTACCTAGGCTTTACATGAGAGAGAAGGTGAAGTGAGCTATGAATGTACACTAGGTATTACACTTTCTTTGACCCTAATCGGTTCCTCTTTAGTGAATGAATAAAACCATAAGTACACCTCTTCCTCTCACAAGATGAAGAGCTGGCTACTTGTGAGAGCAATCTTATTGCAAATGATTGCAATTCAAGGGTTTCACCTCCATGTTTCCACCCTATAGGGTCTTTCTTTGCATGCATATCATATAAAGCTTCCATTGAACAAAAATCACCATGCCCATGTGAACTTATTTCATTGAGTCCTCATAATTGAAGCATCCTCATCTCAGCCATAAATCTTTTTTATTGCAGACCAAAATCCCTTAATTACCTCTCTATCCTCATATGGAGCCCTGCTATCGGTCACTTGTATATCATACCACTTGAGATTTAAGGCATAGGCAACACAATGAAGGGGTGTGTTAAGTTTGTTCCATCTTCCATGCATCTTTTCTTCTATCAAAGGATATAGAGAAGATCCCTTGCATCTGTTATTTTTTAACTCTTTCACACTATTAAAATAATGTTTATTTATTTATTTATTAATGCTCAATATTGTAAGATATTGTAAGATAGAGATAAGATCGTCTCCGATCTTATCTGGAGTTTCTTTTTAGAAACTTTCCAGTTTTGTAAATCTTGTAAACTATTTATTGAGCGTCTCGCTCATTGTTAATACATCAATTAATTTACCAATTACTTGCGTAATATGGTATCAGAGCCAATACGCTCAAAATTGAATTTTTAATTCAGAAAAATCTTTTCAAGATTTTTTCAGCTCTTGAATTAAAAATTTAATAAAATCTTCTTTGAAAATTTTCGAAGATTTTTGTGAGCTTAATTTCGGATTTTTCGAAATTTCTGTGTGGCTTTTTTGAAATTCGAATTTTTTCTGTCTGGGAAAAATTTTCGTGAGGTCTTCTGCAGTGCGCGATTTCGTGACTCCTGGAGGTCGCGATTTTCTGTCTTTAGGCCGCGCGTTTTTTAGCGTCGCCTTCTGGAAAAAACGTGATTTTGTGTTGTTCCTAGGGCGCGGATTTATCATCTCTGGCCGCGCGTTTTTTTTCCTGAGAATCGTGGTTTTTTGGGCGCGATTTCTGCCTTTGGTCGCATAATTACCAGTTCCTAAGGCTTCGTTTTTTCATTTCCGGACAAGTGATTTCTCTGTCGCGTGGTTTCTTTGCGGGTGCTGCGTTTTTTCTCATTCTTGTTGGCGCGACTTTGTCCGCGATTTGAAGGCCGTTTCTAGCTGTGAATCCTTCGTCTTTTGTGACGTTTTTTGTCTGATTCGTGGGCGCCCAGACTTCTGCAATTTTTTTGCCACGATTTTGTGTGGATTCGAGCTCCTTTCTGCAATTTTTTGGAGCTCTCATGGCCGCCTAGGGCATCCTGCGAATTCGGCCAGGGTTTTGACACGTTTTTCGAAGTCAGAAATTTTTTTCGAACATAGATTCCTGGTGGGTTTTTCGAGAGCTCAACTGGGTTGGTCTCCGAATTTTCTGGGTGCATCGTTTTCGTGCCTTGAATTTTGTGCCATCCGTACAGTGTACTTTCTGCAGTCTACCTGAATCTGTCCCTGTTTTCTGCATTGGAATTCGTGCCTCGAGTTTTGTGCATCAGCCTCTTCTCAGTACCTCATTTTTCGTGCCTCGAAAAGCGTGAAGATGGCCAGTTTAAGCAATTTAATGCTGGAGGGCAGCCAGAGATTTAATGGCAAAAATTACAACACCTGGAAGCAGCGGATGTTAACAATTTTTGAATACCGCTGCCTTGATCAGATGATCCTTGGCAACGCTACTCGTCCTGAAGCGGCGGGTAAGGATCAGGATAAGTTTAATGAGCAGAATCGTGAAGCCGTCATGCTTATTAAGCTTTCGGTTACTGATGATCAGCTCCCTCAAATTCCACTGAGAAAATCAGCTAAGGAGATCTGGGATCACTTGAAAGATTTGCATGAAACTTCCGACAAAAGCCGTGCGTTTTTCTTGAAGAATATGCTGTTTTCTATCATGATGGATGAGAAGACAACTCTGCAAGCGCACTTGAATAAAATCCAGGAGATCAGAGATCAGTTGGAGGCGATTGGTCGGAAAATGGAGGAGGAAGACATGGTTGTGATCACCCTGAAGAGTTTACCGAAGTCCTATGAACATTTCATAGAGACCCTCAACATTACGTCTGCTAATGTTGATCTCAAGTTTCCGAATTTGTGCACTATCCTGTTGCAGCAGGATCGCTGGAGACAACAGTTCGGTAGCAGTGATTCATCATCCTCCACGGAGCAGGCCTTTGCAGCAAAAACTCAGTCAAAGCATCATGGGAAAGGTCAGCCTTCACAGCAGAAAGGCTCAAGTCAGCGCTCCACCAGCCCGAAGAAGAAAAATATACAGTGCAATTACTGTCATAAATTTGGCCACATCAAGAAAGATTGCCGTGCTCGTTTGGCTTCTGAGCAAAAGAAGCAGGGAGGGTTTCAGAAAGCGAATGTCGCCGAGCACTCTGAGCAGAAGGAATCTGCCTTTTATGCACTGATGGCAAAAAGGCCCGCAGACCATGTCAAGTCCTCTGCTTGGTACATAGATTCTGGTGCCTCACGTCATTTCTCACATAGGTGTGATTGGTTCACAAACTTTTCCCCTTGCACTGACTCAGTAATCTTTGGAGGAGGTGAGGAATACACAGTTGTCGGCACAGGCACTGTTCAGGTTCAGTCTGGCGGGAGGGATCTCATATTCCTCAACGTGTATTATGTACCTGATATCGAGCTCAATCTTCTCTCAGTCAGTCAGATCATGCGGCATTCTCCCCAGATGGATGTGGTATTCAGCTCGCATAGATGTTCGATTGTTGATCGAGAAACTCGCACAACGGTGGCCGTTGGGATAGAGATCATGACCTTCTGAGGCTTGTGGACCTGGTGATTCTCCGGAGTTAGCCTTGGCAGCCAGAAATTCAGCTGTCACCAGTCTTTGGCACCAGCGGTACGGGCACTTGAACGTGCACTATCTCTCTCAGCTTGCTCGGGAGGGACTTGTAGATGGCTTACCTGACATTCAGACTCAGCATCAGGGCGTTTGTGGTGCTTGTCAGGCTGGGAAGCAGCATCGCACACCGTTCAAGGATGGCGACTCTTGGCGGGCTTCTAAGGTACTTCAATTAGTTCATGCTGATATTTGTGGCCCTATGTCTATTTCTTCTGTAACTGGTTGCAAGTACTTTCTACTTTTTGTTGATGACTATAGTAGGAAAATGTGGGTGTACTTTCTTAAACAGAAATCAGAGGTTTTTAATGTATTTCAGAAGTTTAAGGCCTTAGTTGAAAAAGAGTCCAGTTCTTGTATTATAACTCTTAGGTCAGATAATGGGGGGGAATTCTGTTCTAGTACATTCTCCAACTTCTGTGATACTCATGGGATAAAACGTCAGTTAACCACACCCTACACTCCTCAGCAAAACGGTGTTGTAGAGCGACGCAATCGTACGATTGTTGAGATGGCTCGCTCCATGTTGCAACACAGGAGTGTTCCTACCAAGTTTTGGGCAGAAGCCATCAATACATCCGTCTATCTCCTTAATAGGTCACCTACTCATGCTGTTAAGGGGAAGACTCCTGAGGAAGTTTGGTCTGGTCGCAAACCTAGGATCAGTCATTTGAAAGTTTTGGCTCCCTTGTGTATGTTTGGATTCCAGAGGCCAAGCGCACTAAGCTGGACTCCAAGAGCCAGAAACTTATGTTCACCGGGTATAGTGACAATCACAAGGCATATAGGCTGATTGATATAGACACTGATCGTCTTATCTTCAGTCAAGATGTTGTCTTTGATGAGGAACGAGGTCCATTTCTCTCTTCCTCACCTGTTTAGCATTCAGAGGATCAGCCTCTACAGGGTCCTGATATGAGTGTCCGACTTCCATTAGGTCCACCTGATGGGAGGGATGACGAAGACCTAGTCTTTGATGATGCTCAACCTGAGTTTCCTCCAGATGATAATGAACATCCCCCTGTTGAACCTGTTCCAGATCCACAACCAGATCCAGCTCCTGTTGCATCTGATGTTGGCACATCTACTCTCCGACCGAAATGGTGGGCTAAGACTATCAGTGATCTTCGTGCTGATGAGCTCATTGAGGGTAGATCATCCAGAAACAAGAGCAAACAGCAGTCTACAGTGAATTTTGCTCTCATGGCCAACATTCACAGTGTTTATGAGCCTCAGACATATTCAGAGGCAAAAGGGATACCTGAGTGGGAAAAGGCGATGGAATCAGAATACCAGAGTCTTCAGAAGAATCACACTTGGGCCCTTTCTAATCTTCCTCCAGGGAAGAAGCCCATTAGCTGCAAATGGGTGTACAAGGTGAAGTACAAAGCTGACGGAACCCTTGACAAGTACAAAGCTTGTCTGGTTGCACGAGGGTTCTCACAGAAAGAAGGCATTGACTATGAGGAGACCTTTGCTCCTACAGCCAAAATGAGTACCATACGGCTCGTCCTTGCCTTAGCAGCTCAATTTGGTTGGAAGGTCCATCAGATGGATGTGAAGAGTGCTTTCCTTAACGGTGAGTTGAAGGAGGAAGTATACATGTGCCAGCTTCGAGGTTTTCAAAGTTGCTGTAGTCCAGAGCGAAGGTGTCTTGATTGGTCAAAGCCCTCTATGGCGACCGAGCTCCTCGGGCACGGTACATTAAGGTGGGATTACCTCCTGCAGATCATGGCTTTCAGAGGAGTCCATCTGACTCGAATCTGTATGTCCAAAATACTGGTAATGAGATTCTGCTTGTTGTTGTCTACGTGGATGACTTGATCATTACTGGCAGTTCAACACATTTGATCACTGAGATCAAACAGGACTTGTGCAAAACTTTTGACATGACAGACTTGGGCCTCCTACATTATTGTTTAGGTGTTGAGGTTTGGCAGACAGAGAGCAGCATTTTCATCTCCCAGTCCAAGTATGCTCAAAGTCTTGGATAAGTTCGAATCACGAGTTACCATTGCCTCTACCCATGGAAAAAAGGGCTTAAGTTGGCGGCTAAAGTCGATTCACAATGATAGATGAAACATTGTTGAGCAACTAGTGGCGGCCTCATCTATCTTGCTGCTACTGGGCACGATTTGAGTTTTCTTACGATGACTACATATCCGCGCTTCATAGCCCGACCCCAAGGCTACGATCATTGAGTAGCGTGGCGTGTCTTTGCGTTATGTGAGAAGGAGCACTCGATTTTGGACTCTTGTACACTTTCGGAGTCGATCCTAAACTTCGATTGGGTTCCTGAGATTCCAGATTGGGCGAGGTTAGGTTGATGGCGAGGAAATCAACATCACGGGTATGTGTTGATTTGGGATCGGTCGCGATCCACATGGACTAGTAAGAAGCAGCAGGCAGTGGCTCTCTCCTCGACCGAAGCAGAGTATCGGGGAGCAGTAAAAGCAACATGTGAGGCAGTTTGGCTTCGCCGGATGCTTGTCGATATGCAAATATCTCAAGCAGATCCGACTCCCTTATTCTGTGATAATCAGGGAGTTCTCAAACTTTCCAAGAATCCGGTCTTCCATGAGCGAACCAAGCATGTGGAAACTCATTGTCATTCATTAGGAAGGCTGGTTGAAAGGCGGATCCCGGTTAGTTTGTTGTATGTTAAAATGAGGATCGGGCAATGAACATTCTCACCAAATGCATTTCGATGCTGAATAAGTTTGTAAATTAGGCATCTTGGTGTAGTTGATAGATTGAGCATTAAGGGAGGGTATTAAAATAATGTTTATTTATTTATTAATGCTCAATATTGTAAGATATTGTAAGATAGAGATAAGATCGTCTCCGATCTTATCTGGAGTTTCTTTTTAGAAACTTTCCAGTTTTGTAAATCTTGTAAACTATTTATTGAGCGTCTCGCTCATTGTTAATACATCAATTAATTTACCAATTACTTGCGTAATACACACATGGATCTATTTCTTCCTAAATTTCTCCCAAACATGGCTAGTCTGAATCTACAAATTTGATCACCTCACATATGGGCTTAACAGAGTCCACAACAAATTTAACATCAGCCCAAAAATGGTCATCAAGGACCATACCTCTCACCACAACCACAGTATTTGATGTAGATTGTCTACAAGCTGCCCATGCATCACTAACTACTGTGGAACACAAAGCTCCTTTGACTTCAAAAAGATGCTCAAGAAGAATAAAATAAGAAGCAAACCGTGTATTAGCAAGTTTGAGAAGTTCCACCTTGGCAAATTTTCGATAAATGGCTTGTGTACAATGGTGGTTACATATGAACATCTGTATTTTTCTGCCCTTCTCAATGAGATCTGAGATCCATTGGTACTTGCCAATATCTTTGAGTGCATTATTCAATGAATGTACACAACATGGTGTCCAAAATATATGCTTGTACACTTTTTGCACCAACATGCATGCCGCTTTACAAACAAGGGTAGCATCTATAACAACTTGGACTACATTTGATGCCCCCACCTCCTCAATGCCGTCACATAGATGGTTATGAAGGAACTCTGTATTCTTTTCTTGCCTTTAAAAAATAAGGCCCTTTGCTGCATGTTACCATGATATTAAGTAGTGGACAATCTTTAGCATCTGTTCACCCATCCATCACAATAATGCATCCTTTTGTAGACCACACTCTTTTCATTGGCGCGGTTTGTTGCTCTAATCAAATTTTATTTTATCAATTAGAGTAGTACGAAGCTTTTCGTACTCAGGTGGTTTATACCCAGCTGGTCTTTATTGATAGCTTGGAGTTGGACCATCTCCATGTAGAAAAGTAAGTGGCAGTATTCCATTTGCATAAAAGAATCGTGCAATCATTGCATCAATTGCTTCTCAACCTTGCACATCAAATAATCTTCCAATGGGGTTTGAGCTGCCAATGTGTGGTCTCTTGTTAGAATATTCTACCGCTACTTTTTTTGTTGTCACATGAACTCTCTAGAAGATACATCCACCTTTGACTCTCTATTTTGATTTTGAGTTGCAATAGTTGCCCCTTGTTGTGACCATTTCACACATCGCCCCATTGCAAATGGGGACCCCCTGTTTTCGCTTTTTGCCTCAGTATTGCAACTGCTTATCACTTGTCTTTTTACAATGAGGTCATCATTTTGAGGGTTCCAAGTCAGTCGGTTTGCCGAGAGTTATCCGAGCCAAGTCAGGGAATTCATGCTTGAATCAGTGCGTAGATGTCATGGAAGCGCTCAGAAGGCCCAAGAGACGAAGATCGACTGTGAATTCGGCCAATTCTGAGACTTCCTATTTTTTAGGAAAGGTTGCTTTTTCGATTTTTCATTTTTGGCATTTTTGGACCAAACAGGGTTCCCTATTTTTTAGGGTTGCTTTTTCTATTTTTAGAAAGTTTCTATTTTTGGAAAGTTTCTATTTTTGGAAAGTTTCTATTTTTAAGGGTCCCGAGTTCTGAAAACGCACTCAGAAGTTCGAAAAACTCACCAGATCTCTCAGAAAATCGAAATGAAAATTTGAAAAATTGTTCAAAAATCTGGAAAAAACAAGTAAAAAAGCGTGAAAAATCAGACCAAGAACACTCGAAATCTCGAAAAATCAGTCAAAACCAATCCGAAATCAATTAGATCTGAGGACAAGATCATGAGAATCAGCTCTTAAAATGGTGAAATCTGTGGAAAATCTGGTTAAGTCTGAAATTCGCCATGAAGAAGGATGGTCCTTGAAAAGTGGGACGGAAGGAAGGAAGAAATGTCAGACACTATCCAAAGTCCGCCCAGCAGTGAAGGAAAAATGGCAAAGACTAGGGAAGGTTCGCCCAGCACCAAGGAAGCATGTCCATGCAGCAAGAGGCAATGTCCTTGGATCTTCCAAAGTCCGCCTTGCATATCCTTGCATATCTTTGACACTTCCAAAGCATATCCCTGCACATCCTTGCATCATCCAAAGTCCGCCATCCACTTTAAAGGAAGTGCCAAGGTGTCATAAAGCCCGCCATGTGCAAGAGAGCATGCCAAGAGGTCTTGAAGTCCGCCATCTGCCTTAAGGAGAGATCCAAAATACTCATGAAGTCCGCCCTTGAAAGGTGGGACTTGGTTAGAGGCCTTTTAAAGTCCGCCTATGCATGTAAAGGGGAGAAAAATCAAAAATTTTACTAAGTGTTGAGGCCCAGCAAAGGGAATTTCGAAATTTGCCAAGTATGAAGGGTGGAGAATCCTTTCCAAAAGGATAGAATATTGAGACAAATCCTAAAGATCTCCAAAGTCCGCCCATGCATGTCCTAGGATCCTCTAAGGTCCGCCCAGCAACAAAGAGGGATGTCCAAGCATCCAACAAAGTCCGCCATGCTGGTGGAAGATGCCATCCAAAGTCCGCCTAGGCATGTGAGAAGAGAAAAAATAAAAATTTTGCTAAGTGTTAATGCCTACCAAGGGAAATTTCGAAATCTGCTAAAAGTAAGAGCTTAAAGGGGTGGAAAACTGATTTTTTTGGCTAAGTGTTGTGATATTTCCAAAGAGGCAAATGCTAAGAAGCTAAGAAGTCCGCCCTAGAAAAGAGGGACGTCCAAGATGCATATCCAAAGAGGAAGGAAAGTCCGCCATACACTTGAAGAGGTTGGCAAAGATCTATGAAGTCCGCCATACACTTAGAGGAGGCTAGCAAGGTGCTAAAAGACGTCCATGACACTTGTCCAAGGTGCTAAGGAAGTCCGCCTAAGCACATGAAGAGGGAAAAAGAATGATTTTGACTAAGTGCTAATGCCAAGTCCAGAGGAAGGTTCGAATATTTGCCTAAGTATAGAGGCTAAATGATGAAAAGTTGAGATTTTTGGCTAAGTATCCTGACACTTTCAAGAGGATAAGTGCCAAGTTTGAAAGGACAAATGCTAAAGAGGATTGGGATGTGGCAAGAAATAAAACGAAGTGTGCCTAGCACAAAAGTGGAAGAGAAGCTAAATTTTGCCTAAGTCTGGAGAAAATACTAAGAAATTGACAACTTTTGACGAAGAAAAATGCACAAGGCAAGGAGAAAGGTAAGATTGCCTTTGCCCAGAAGGAAAGGGGAATTTGTCAACCGTCCAAGAAATTCGCCCAACGAAGACATCCGGACGAGGATTTTGCCTATAAAAATTCGACTGAGCAAGAGAAAATTTGACTTTGGCAGAAGAAAATAGGCTCAGTGCAAGAGAAAAGTTGGCTATGGCAAAGAAAAACAGGGATCTGGCATAGAATTTGTTGACGGAATGGCTTGAATTTTGGTTTGGCTAGACGAAATTGAGGATAAAATTGGAAAATACACTCTTAGCCAAGAAAAACGAAGAGGAAATCGAAATAGCCATGGGTCGAAGACGAACGGGTTGGAATAAATTAAAATATTTTAATATTTTAATAATTTATTTTCAATGCCTTGGACAAAATCAAATTCGCCAGACAATGTTTTGGAGGAAAATAATTTGTGCCGGCCAGAGATAAAATCCGAAGGGCAAAATTAAATTCACCATGGCTTCAGGAGAGAGAAATTTAACTTCGGAGCTAGAATTCAAGAGAGAGAAAATCTGAATTTGTTTATTTTATTTCTTGCAGGTGGATGACAACACGAGGTGAATCTTCAAAGAAGAAGCAATGGCGTGGAACGGTGGCAAGTCTGCTTCAAGCCAGATAGAGTGAAGGAAAAGGATGGCACAAGCATGAGAAAGTCTGACTTTGCCCAAGCTCAGCATGTCCAAACCTTTTCCGACTTTGCTTGGAGAAGGTATGTCCAGACATCCGTAAGATCCGCTAAGTACAATGGCAAACATGATGCAAAGTCCGACCTAGACCAAGAAAAGAAATGTCAAAGTGTTGAGAAAGTTCGCCCCAGCCTAAAGAAAAGATGGTGAAACCACTAGCAAATCCGACTTTGCTCAACTGAGAAATGGCACAAGCATGATAAAGTTCGACTTCTCCCTAGACATGTTTGTCCAAAGTGGCCTGAAGTCCGACTTAGGCTAAGAGAGAAAACGTCCAAGCTCATGTGAAGTCCGCCCAAGGAGAGAATGAGAAGAATTCACTAAGTGTTGGACAGAAAACAGGAAGGAGGAAGTGGATAAAATCCTTGTCCAGAGATGGAATTTGTCCTACATAGCACAAGCCAAATTCAAAATTGAAGGAAAATCCACAGGCAAAGTTCGTTCGAGCATAGAGATGGCCAAAACCTTGGCTAAATGTTGAATGGTCCACATGAAGGTGTTACAAAATAGCCAAAATTTGGCTAAGTCTAGGAAATACTTCACAGAGGAAATTCCAATTTCCTCCATTGTGGCGAAAGCACAAAGGCATTCTTCTCCAAATTCTAGACACTTGAAAGGATATCCAGACACCTACTCCAAGGGGAGACTTCCAGACTTCAAAGATTCCAGTACAGGTAAGAAGAAGAAATCAAAGTCTCAAAAGGAATCCAGGATCACAGCTAGGAAGGAACAAGCACAACGGACAGAGTCATCGGCAGGGAAAATATTCTAAGGCAAGCACGTGGAAGAAAAACGAAGCAACCAAGGAAGACATCCAGCATGCTGAGGTGGCGCCTCCTCATCTTCCAACCAATCAAATTGTTCCAAATCAACATGCAACAACTTTCTATTTTATTGTTGATTTATATTTAGCAAAAGGGACAAGTGTCCTCGAATGAAATTTTCTCATTGGTCGAAAGTGACAAACCCTAATTAGGGTTTTATTTTGTAATCTCGGCCGTTGATTTGAAATCAATCTTGGCCATTGAATTGTAATTGGGGAGCCTATAAATTGAGCTCGCCCCCTCATTTGTAATGTGTGGAGACAGATTATGTATATTGTCGCATTGAGACTATTTTGAATGATAAAAGCTCTTGAGCATGATTTGCCTTGAATCACTTCTTATTGTTGAATAGTAAGCGAGGTTACATATTATCTTCCGCCATAGATTAGAGTTAAAGTTAGATTAGGTAGAATTTGCTTTGAAAAGTTGTTAAATTGAATGAGAGATTGATCGTATTGATTCATGGTGAAGTGTAGCTCATACTTTTTTCGAATGGATGATTTGCATTCGATTTGTAAAGTTAGCCTGAGCTCTTAAACGTGGAAGCTTAACTTCAACCTCATTCGAGGTTTGAAAATTATTCTCACAAACCCCTTGAAGATTGCACCCACTTTGCGTATGTTGTCCTGCAGGAGGCGAAACAAAGTGTGGTTTATTCCTCTTCACCGAGTCCTTACTGTCTCTTGAGTTCTTAGGCTTAGACTAGATTCTCTGAACCCTATTCTTTTTGCCATTTTTTTTGAGATCCACAATTGAAAGTCCTAATTGAGAACCTACAAAGATAAATTTCCTAAGTCCCTAGCTTGTGCAGACTTTCTACGTAAGTCCCCTTGTTTATTACCAGCATTATCACAACGACCATTGAGCTTATCCACACGTCGAGACCCGACTAAAGAAACCTTGGAATCACCATATGATTTTCTCGCAATCTTAGCATATGCGGTGGTTTTTCAAGAGAGGATAGAGTGTCTTTGGACATTTTATTCTGTGTGTTCGGTGGATGATAAAACGTACACCAACACCCCTATAATTGAAGCATAAGATCTCAAATTAGACAATTTCCCATCATCCTTTTCTTGATCCCTAACAGCGTCATATCATTCTACCTCATTTAGACAAGGATCAACACCTTTTCCAAGTATGTGAAGGAAATGAGCCCTTACCCTCACGTAAGTGCCTTGCCATCATGTTTCTTAAAGCTTACATGTGATGGTGGCTGTTCCACTCGACACCTTCATCCCTAGAATACGACCATAATACTTCCATAGTGGGTACAAGCTTTGTTTTCTCCCACTTGACATTGCAAACAAAAAAAAACTATTAATTTAAAAACTGTTAGAATATTTTGTCATTGATGTCAAGGTTGAGCTACCTGCTTGTCTACTTAAGCTGCTTGAGCTACCTGCTTATGTGTTGACCTACTTGGTTGCATGCTTCAGCTGGTTGTCTGTTTGCTTCAGCTATTTGCTAGTCTTCTTGTCAGCAAGTCTTATGCCAACTCATCTTTGCCATATTAGCAAGTTGTCTGTTTGAAAAGTCAATTTGCCAAATTAGCATGATGTGAAGTCAATTTTTATTTTCTCAAATCCTTCTATGGCTCGATTTATTGAGGCGGCTAAAGAGTTTTTTTTGTGAGGGAAACTATTTTTCAAGCTTGTTTAATTTATTGTGTATGGCCAATGAATATGTATTGGTCTATATAGGTAAAGTTCGAATATTCCAGATGTGTGAAACGACATTAGCTTAATGGAGGATGGTTTTGTTCTTCCTATTCTTGGCATGAATTCAGTTCTTGTGGACGATCTCTCTATTTTCTAGCAATGTTTGAAGGCGGCTTTCTGACAGGAATGAATATTTGGATGACTTGTATTTATAAGCAATGACTTGCATATTACATGTGGATTCCTTATTTGGTAGTGCCTGTATTTGGATGCCAGCTTGTTTATTATTATGAAGTCGTGCTCTGACATTTTAGGATTGGCACAGTGGCTGCTAAGATACTGGGCGGCTCTTTTTCAAAGATTTTATGTGTAGTCACAGGTGTGGTAGATGTCCTTTTTGGAGCCTGATATAAAAGTCTTTTAAAATGCTCAGACAACGTCTCCTTAAGGTTGTATCAATGATTGCTTAGTATTATGATGTGTTGTATTTGTTGGTCAATAAAAACGGAGATGTGTTGTTTCAATTAAATTTGATGCCTTCATTAATCCTGTCATGAGTATGTGGTTGAGACGTGCTCATATGCCATTTTGAGGGAGGGTCATAGGTGTGGTTTTTTTTTTTGGAGATGAATTTGTCTTACTCTATCATGGTCGGCTATTAAAAGAAGATGTTGAAGATTATTCAGGACTGCACTTTATTCTTCTTGTGTGACTTTAGTTCCTTTGCTCTTATATTGCCTTAGTCAATGATTTTCGTGCTATTTGTGTTGCTAACATATTTCTGCATACCGTATTCTTTATGGTATAGTCGACTTTTTGGGTTTAAATTGTGTATGGAGAATATGTGAAAAGTGATAACAATTGCAAGTGTTCATCTATTATTATTTATGTGAGTTCGTGGGTGTGTAGTTGGGCTGTGTATAGTTGTGATGCATTGTCTTTCCGATCTTATGCAGGTAGAGGTGAAGTCTTCTGAGGGTAGTATGTATCAAATGATATAGAGGGTAGTATGTATAATATATGTTACCTCTGCGTTGGGAAGCTGAGATATGTATGTGTGATGAGCTTATGTTTTTGAGTGCAGTTTGTGTTCAATGACATCATCAAAATAATTACAGTTTACCTTTTGATATTGGTGTTTTGTTCATCTATTTGTTTCCATTGTTGTTTGTGAAGATGTCCTATAGGAAGTTCTGTGCTGAGTGTTGAGTGTTTCTATGTTAAGTATGAAGACCTGAATGAGGAAGGGTGCGTTCTGTTTGTGAATGTGGAATTGGTGTAATTTCTGAGTTTGTATCTTGCTGATTGTTTACAATCTGCTACTCTTTTCTATCAGCATTGTTTGGAGTAGCTCTGAGCATATGTGATGAAATATTGATGGCTATATTCATTGACTTTGGTATATGAAGTTGAGAACAGTGAGCAAAAGGTGTTCAGAGCTTGAGAAGTTTTGTCTTCTTTTTGGATCAAGAAGTTCGTGGTTGAGAAGTTTGCAGTTGGTGCTTCAGTTGCTTTGTGAGTTGGTGCTTCAGCCTTTCGGAGTTGGTGCTCTTAGTGGGTTGGTGCTCACTTGTGTAACCGGGTTGGTGCCCATTCAAGATAATAAAAGCAATATTTTTTACCCGAAAGGGTTTTCCATGTAATCTTGGTGTTTATCTTGTTGCTGGTGTTTCATATTGCTTTCAATGTTCTGATTTCTGATTTGTATGGTTATATGGTTTTAAGTTTTATAATTTTGAAATACTGATTCACCCCTCCGCCCCCTCCTGCCCTCTTAGTATTTCTTGTGTGCTCTTCCATTGGTATCGGAGCAGGGTTCCTAGATTTGTAAGCTTAACTGCTTGGAGGTTGGTCCTAATTACACACATGGGTTCAAATGAAGGTCTTGCTACAAACAGAGCTCCTCTGTTTGATGGTTCTAACTATGCATTTTGGAGTGTTCGTATGCGTACCTACATAATGTCACTTGGATTTGATATATGCCAAGTTGTGGTAAGTGGATACACAATTCCTACAACTCCTCCAACCGATGCAACTGGTAGGAGAGCTTTTGATAATAATGCAAAAGCTATGAATGTAATTTTATGTGGTTTGTCAGAACAAAATTTGTGAAAGTGATGATAACAACACATGAGATTTGGGAGAAATTGCAGAAAATGTATGAAGGTGATGATAAGGTGAAGAAGGCAAAACTTCAAACTCATAGGGGACAATTTGAGAGTCTAAAGATGCAAGAAGATGAGAATGTGGCTGCATATTTTCTTCGTGTAGATGAAATTATAAACACCATTAAGGTCTAGGAGAGAAGGTTAAGGATACCACTGTTGTTCAAAAGATTTTGAGGTCTCTTCCTTTGCATTTTGATGCAAAGGTTTCAGTGATTGAAGAGATGAAGAAGCTTGATAAATTGACCGTTGATGAGCTTCATGGTATTCTTACGGCCTATGAAATGAGGACTATTTTGGATCAACGAGTTAAAAAGGAGGCAGCCTTTAAAGTTTCGAAGAATGGAAAGACTAAGTGCCTACAACCAATGATAGTTCAGATTCAAATTCAGATTTTGGAGAGGCACATTTCATGAGAGAGTTGAAGAAGGGTTCAGGTAAATATTAAGGAAAGTTTCCTTTTAAAATGCTTCAATTGTTGTAAGATAGGACACTTTGCATCCAAATGTCTGTATGAGAAGAATGAGGACAGTGATTGCGAAAAGAAATCAAAACATTCCAAGGAGTATCAAGGTAAAAAGAATAAGTATAAGAAATTTGCTAAAAAGTTTTTATTCAAATGATCATAATAGTTCATCAGAAGTTAGTGATATCTCTTCAGTAGAAGAAATTTTATTTATGGCTGAAGAAGTAAACTTACATGAGAATGGAGATGAAGATATTGATGATGAGCAATATGATGAAGAAGCTGAAGTTGATCTTGAACTAGAACTAATTAGTGCTTTAAGTGAAATCAATAGACTTAGAAAGAAAAGTCAGAACTTGAAGTTGCTGCTACAAGAAGAGGATGATGCAAAAACGAAGACGACTCAAGCCTTTGAATAAGCATAAAAGTTGATAGTTGATTTGAAGGTTTAGGTTGAAGAGGCAAAGAGAATAGAGGAAGAAATCAGAAATCAACTGAAGGTAAAAGAGGAGAATGTTGAGAGACTAGAATCTGAAGTTGTTTCACTTAGAAATATAGACAAATCATCAAAACGGTTGAATAATGAGAAGATAAATTAGAAATGCTCTATGTCATTGGACAAGATCATTTGTGCACAAAGATCTCTTGGTGACAAAGGTAGAGTTGGTTGTGAAAAAGGTCAATGTTCCATGGGTACAAATGCAGAACAACAGATAGGTAATGTTGATTGCTCAAAAGATTTGCATTCAAAGATTAGAAATAACACTTTCAGAAGAGCTAATTCAAGACTGCAAATTTAATGATTCTTTCTTTTATGGGTATTGTTTTTCATGCAATCATTGTAACGACCTATTCCTTGCGTAATTTAAAATTTTCCAAGTTCTCACTTTAAATATGTAAAGGTAACAAGTAACAAAGACAATACAATAAAATTTTCCATTCTTTATTGATAAATTCATACAAGTTACAATATGTTTCCACATGAATTTCATTTTCATTGCAAATATAAATCAGAGTTCAAAAGTAATACAGTTACATACATAGCTCGTAAGCTTTTGCACAAATAGAAGTAAGAAGGTCCAGGAGTCTGTCCTTTCAAATCTTGGTACATCGGCCGCTTGCTGTGGAGGAGAAACATCACTCGGGCACTTTGCCGCCAACCACAAACTTATAATGCGGTCCCCCGCACACCTATTGTTAGATAGATGGCCCTCCCTTCGAAGAAGAGATTGGTAGGGTATCCTTTAACGATTACCAACTGAGCATAGTGCTGTGTCCTACACAACTAGAACCTTGCTATTTCACAATCTCGAACTAGTATTAGGATCACAATGAACTGACAGTGTAGTCTCAACTAACTCATGTTTATGTGGCAGTCGTACGTTTCACTACTTTGGCCAAAGTGTTCTCATTCAGTACTTCGAATGAAGGTCATCTATCATAAACACTACTCAGGGCCGATTTGATTTGAGGCTTCCTTACTCTATGCATAGGTTTTGCCCTTCAATGGGTGAATCCGTCACCCCAGACATCCTACAACCATACTATCCTACTAGGAATGAATAGCATAACATGTAAACTATAAAATCCTTCTCCTATATTGGAAACTAAAATTCCTAGGAGATACACAAGCTTCATCGAGTTAACCTATTAACTAAAGTTGTGGATTGTTTATATTTTCATGATGCATTCAAACCCATCCTAGTACTTAGTATCTATTTCAATCATATTCTCCTCATATGGAGATAATACAAAACATGCAAATTTCATTCTAAATGCATTTAAAACTCTCACAAATTCCTTCACATAAATTCACTTCAAATGTACAATTTAAGTAAACATTTCTCATAATAGCTCATTTCTTCTACAATCTAAATTGCATTCAAGAAATGACCTTCAACCTTAACAGTTTACTGCCTATTAAAAGAAAACTCATTTTCTCCTTTTCCTGTGAATGCAGTTAAACTAGTAACTACTTAATAATGCACAAACAACATACACAAATTCTACAACATTCAAGCAATCAAAATAGTTTGAATAACTTGAGAATAACTCATGCCTGTTTCAACGTCCCTTAAGAATGATGATAAGGCACTTCCAACACTTCAAAATGTGTTTGGAAAAACTTCCTCAAGCTGTTGTCTTCTTTTGCAGATTTCCTTCACAACGCCTCTCTTTTCTCACTCAAAAATTGATACACACAGCTTGTAAAAAAAATAAGATTGCTCATAGGAATTTGTAAAGTTCTCAATATTTAGAACTAAGGATTGCTCATAGTATTAAGGTTGCTCTTAGAAAAATGTGAAGACTCTTAGGAAATTGTAAAATGCTCAGAAAATAAGAACTCTTAGAAACAAAATCCGAATTTCAAAGAAGCATAGAAATGCTCACTTGCAAAAGGGATGGATTTCGAAATCCAAATTGGTGTGTTGAAGAATGAACTGGACGGCCTTTTTATAGTGTTAGCAACTCAACTAACTCCTCATCCTAAGGCGTCCAAACTGCCAGAATTGCGAGTTGGAAGGTTTCCTAAGAGAAACGTGGCGAAAACCAGAGGCAAATCGTCCTCTTTTGCTAACAGCAAACCCAGAATAAATCAACTCTCTCATGGTGGATTTGATAAGTCGACAGCTCAAGGCGTCTTCAGATTTTTAAGGTATTTTGAGATAAATGATTTGAAAAATTCGTTTCAAATGATAGGTTGAGCCTGCAACAACCCACGTCGCCATTTTTGATGCCTAAAGAACAGTATTAACATCATTCATTGACCTATTTTCTGCCCGCGCGCTTCAGACGCGTTTTTCTCCAGGCGCGTGACTTTCACAGGCAGTTTTTCATGAACTTTTCAAAATAAAACGTATTTTCCTCTTTCCCAAATGTTTGTATTCAAATATTTCGATTTCTCTTTGATTTAAATATTTAATATTGATTTCAAAACAAAGCTATTATTACCATGTATCGATTTCTTATTTGAATCAAATCAAATATTTCCAAAGTCATTAATAAAGATTTTACTATGCAAAGTGATTGTAATTTTACCCACGGTAATATAAAATTGATTTCCCAAATTACTTATGGTAATAATATTAAATTCAATTTTTCTTATATATTTAATATATATATATATATATTTATATATTTCTATTATAGATTTATTTACTCCGATATATATGTATATTTATATATTTAAGTATTACTATTTAAATATATACATATATGTATTAAGTAAAACTATAATATAATATATACTTATATATTATTAAATATATAAACATTTACATATTTAAATATTTACACTTATATGTATTAATTGTTAAATATGTATATTGCGAGCCAGTCAGCAAACTTTCAATATACATACTTATGTATTCGTGTAAATATGAATATATGTAAATTCCAATAAAATATTATTATTAGCATCATTATTTACAGGCAATAGGTAACGTGGGTAGGTATATATATGTATATCACTGTACGCAGTGTACACGTAAATGTATGTATATCATGTCGATACGTACATATGGGCATATCCATCTGCCGAGCATACGTATGTATTGACATGTATATACATATGGATACGTGTACATTATATACATGTATACACATACTCACTCGACCTATGAACATATATCATTCACGTTTTCCACACTAAGGTCAAAGCATAGTAAGTCAGACAAATGAGTAATCATCACTTTCAAAGCATAAAGAAGTAAACATAACTCCTAAAGCCTAAGGATGACTTATCTAGACCAATCATAACTGACATGGTTTCTCAGAGCCTATACTGACGTGTGTGTAAGCTCAATTGGTAATCGTTACTGTTTACCCAACCAAGTTCCTCCCCGAATGATGTCTCTCCTCTGTGCGGAGGAACAGTCTTCATACCTGCACACCATGACATGACATCGGCAGTCATATGCTCATAACAAGGTAAAAACATCTCACAAGTTAGAATAACATTATTCCATAATTGTATGCAACATTTAATCAAGAATTAAATCAATAGAAGTAACAATCAAATGAAACCATCATTTAAATAGATCACCATTATTGATAACAAGAACATCATTGTTTTATTCATCATATTGATTCATTTGTTACAATCAATTTGCCCTATGAAATAGTAGCTATAGAATTCGGGGTGTAACAATCATTTTGGTCACAAGGCTACAAATTGTAGAGTTTATGCAAGAAACAATTTTAGATATCTGAATAGGAATTCTGCTCCTTGGATGGACGATAATGTTATATGTTACAAATGCAATAACTTTGGAAATACTGCAAGAGTCTGTAGAAGTGGTGTAGTAGATTTCTCTATGCAAAAGAAGAAGGTTGACAAAGCTAAAGAAGTTAAGAAGGTTTGGAGGAAGAAGAAAGAGGTAGAAAAAGAGAAGTCAGAAATGACTTCACTCCATCCTTGAGAAGGTGTTCAGACTTAGGGGGAGCAAGCTTTCATTGTTATATCTTATCAGCCCCGTTTCAGTTATGAAGGTTGGTTCAGATATGCAAGTTTTCTTCTTATGTTTTTGGCTTTCTAGAAATGAGTTTTGGAGTGATTTTTTGAGTACCTCTTAGCTTGTAAAGCTGCTGATTTTTCATCAGATCTTCATTATCTTTTGAGATGGTTACATGTGCTAAGTTAGATCTTTATGACATGAGGTCAGAAAATTCTTTTTGTCATTGATGTCAAAGGGGGAGTAATGAGCTAGGGGGAGCAGTGTTGTTTCAAATCAGTATTTGGTTGCAGTATTGGTTGTGGTTTAAAATGGTGTTGCCATCAATGACAAAGGGGAGATTGTCAGAATATTTGTCATTGATGTCAAGGTTGAGTTGCCTGCTTGTCTACTTAAGCTGCTTGAGCTACCTGCTTATGTGTTGACCTACTTGGTTGCGTGCTTCAGCTGGTTGTCTGTTTGCTTCAGCTATTTACTAATCTTCTTGTCAGCAAGTCTTATGCTAACTCATCCTTGCCATATCAACAAGTTGTGTCTGTTTGAAAAGTCAATTTGCCAAATCAGCATGATGTGAAGTCAGTTTTTATTTTCTCAAATCCTTCAATGGTTCGATTTATTGAGTTGGGTAAAGAGTTTTTTTTTGGTGAGGGTGACTACTTTTCAGGCTCGTTTAATTTATTGTGTATGGCCAATGAATGTGTATTGGTCTATATAGCTAAAGTTTGAATATTCTAGATGTGTGAAACAACTCTAGCTTAATGGACGACGGTTTTATTCTTCCTATTCTTGGCATAAATTCAGTTCCTGTGGACGGTCTCTTTATTTTCTGGCAATGTTTGAAGGCAACTTTCTAACGGGAATGAATATTTGGACGGCTTGTATTTATAAGCGATGACTTGCATATTATATG